>SNQJ01S0182187.1:0-19168 GCA_010110895.2 Picea sitchensis | reverse complement strand
TAGTCTTCTATTAATTACATGATTCTTTCAAAATGTAATCCAGGATTCTTATATATGGATAGGCCTTGCAGCCCATTGTCCAACCTTCAACAATTATTAGGGTTGTGACTCTGTTCTTCTGACAAATTCCTTACACAGTTCCTCCACCGGGAACTCCTTTGGTATGCAACTTCCTTGTTGCATATCCATCACTATCTGTGATGGCCTCAAGCTTGAATTAGCTTCATCTTGTTAATAAGAATTCTTTAAGGGACATAGACATACCTTTCTGGTATGTATTCCTGATTATGCATCTGCACATGTTCTAGGTTTTTTCTAACTTATGTACTTAGCTATTCTCATAATTGTAATCTTGTGTGCAGTTGCCATAGGTATATTTTACAGCCCACATGCATCTTTATTGTTAAGATCAGTGAATTCAGATTCATTCAAAATCCTTCTCATGTGATGCTCAAAGGCATAATCATTTGTCTCTTATTATGACAAGAGAGAGTCTTTGCTCATTTACCCTTTCATCTAATTATATTGGTACTTCCTGAGGAAATGGAATACATTCCCCTCAGGCTATTATTTGGAACAAAACTTTCATGACTCACCAGAATGGAGTCAGCTATGCCTCCATAGTATTCATTTAATCTGGACAAGAGCAATACTTGCTTCACGTTTCACTCATCAGGGCAATCATATTGGGCCTCTAGTATACTTATACTCTTACATCATACATGTGAATTACTTGCACATTTAATATCATTCATACCTTACCGGTATTAATATCAGGCTTCCCATTATAAAGCTTCACAATGCATTAATCTCATGAGATCAAGTACAATTGAACATATCTAAGTATTCATCATACTAGTTCATGCCTTCTCCTCACGTGACCACCAACAATGACCATGATCCAAACTAAAAGGCGCTTCGCATTTCAAGATTTTGGGATTCCTGTTGCAAGGAACTCTGGTTCCTCGATCCCCAAAATCTGAAAACCTGAAAGAATGAGGCTAAGGTTTTCTCGGTTCTTTTATTCACATGACCCTTCGCTTGGAACCCGAGGTCAACTCCTAGACATGCATCAGGATCCCGTGTTTCGATGAATCCACAGAGAATGCTCCACCATGTCCCAAACTTCTGATCCACGAGGGTCTGGCAATCCTGGATCCCATAATCCAGATCTCTTTGCCAATCAATGGTCCTGATCAAATCCCATCTTTCCACCTTTCGGGATTATGGCGGAGTCTTCACCTCCTAACTCCCGATTTCAAATCCCCAAAACGTGTATGCGTCAGATCAATGATCCACCGCCTGTCTCGATCCAACGGCTTAGGTTGGATGTCAATATTTCATGACATGCGAGTTCTCAAAACTCTGCCCGTTGACTTCTAAACCTCTGACTCCCGAAGATTTGATTACACCGGATCTGCGGTTCAGGTCATCTGCTAACCAACAACCCTGATTGAATTGATGATTTACGTTGCGCGACTTTGGGAAAGTCTTCACTTCTATTTTCCCAATAGTCGAAACCTCGAAGCTCTAGATCAACGAATCTTGTTGATTCTAGTCTAAAGACATGCATCAGGATCCCGTGTTTCGATGAATCCACAGAGAATGCTCCACCATGTCCCAAACTTCTGATCCACGAGGGTCCGGAAACCTGGATCCCATGGTCCATATCTCTTTGCCAATCAATGGTCCTGATCAAAACCCGGTTTTCCACCTTTCAGGATTATGGCATAGTCTTCACCCCTTAACTCCCGACTTCGAATTCCCGAAACGTGTATGCGCCGTGATCAATGATCCAATCGGTCATTCCCGATCCAACGGCTTAGGTTGGATGTCAATATTTCATGACATGCGAGTTCCCAAAACTCTGCCCGCTGATTCTCTAAACCTCTCTGACTCAAGATTTGATTACACCGATCTCAAGGTTCGTGTCATCCGCTAACCAACAACCCCATTGATATATACGGGATTCTTGGGAAAGTTTTCACTTCTATTTTCCCAATAGTCGAAACCTCGAAGCTCTAGATCAACGAATCTTGTTGATTCTAGTCTAATGTATACTATTCCTCCTAAGCTTTGTAGAGTGATGAGAGGTTATCTATCTCTAATTAATCTACTACATCTAATGGCCACTCACTTTATTCCTTCCTCCAAGAATTCCACCGTCTGTTCAAATTTCCAATGACTTCTAGCCATGAACTTGGCATCAACTTTCATTGAATCAACCTCTGTTTTCAACCTCCGGAGCTTTCAAACTCTAACACAAGCTTGTTTCTATATGCACCCCCTGTGCTCTATATGCACACTGCCATACAAAATTTACCCGCCATCTCTTTATGAGCTTTAAGTTACTTACACGACTAATCTCATAGTCATAACTCATGCAGATGTTACCCTCTCCTTATGGAAACAAATAACAAGGGTCACTCTTGGGAATAAACAATAGTCCCAAAGGACTCCCCTTAATATTGTTTAAACAGATTATCCTTATTTTCGATTCTAACCATTGCGGTCGGACCTCACATATTTTCATCGCCCCAATCGGAGGAGTTATATGCTCAAGGTTTAGTATTTTAATAGTGCAGTAATTATAACTTTCTAAAGATCCTACCACTACATATTTCCTAAATCATGAAGGAGCTCTTCATGAGGATCTTAATTCTTACCTAACCAACCATCTCAATTGCAAGAGACTATACCTCGCTTTTTAGTAGGTAGCCATCGCCATTATAACATAACGACTTAGTTCATGTCCCTTTTCTGTCTTGTGAAGCTTCATAGCACAATTTAGTCCACCTTCAAGTATTCACACCGGGTGTTATCAGTTATATTGATCAGTGCATCCCTACCCTATAAGAGTAGTTATCATTTTGACAAAGGAACAATATAATTCTTTTTCTTGAATTCCCGTGAAATTCCCAAATTATGTTTCATTCTCAAGGGTCCTCAAAGAGAAAATGAAGATAACAATATCTCCACGCGGACTTCGCATTACGAGCCTCCAAGTAGGCCAAGTGTTGTAACCATGTTCGATACCAATTTGTCACATACCCACTACAACAAAAATAAATTTCCTCAAGGATAACTCTAATTCCTATGGGGCCCGTAGCCAGCTAGCTTTTCCCTTATCCACTTCCATGTGATAGTTGGTTATGATCATAGGCCAAGCCAAGAGGCACCTTCACATTTCGCGACTCGAAGAATGTAAGAGATTCAAGTCTTCGGACTTTCAAACCCTCAACCGAATTCTTCAATGATCAATGGTCGCTAATCTCCTCAACCGAATCGGGTTCAAATAGACGGATTTCGCCGGGTTACCTGGAGTTTGAAATGTAGTGACCCAAACCACTTCCTCACTCTTTCCTAACTCCGGAGCAGTGAGTTCTGGTAATGAGATCCAACGATCCTCAATGATCCTGATCCGACGATCACCATCCCTCCTAAGCTTAAGGGCGTTGAAAGACACCTCGCCTTAATCACGGCCGGGTTTCCTCTCAGATACCAGATTTCATGACGAAAAGACAAGGGCTTCCCCTCTCGCTTTGATGCCAAAACAATCAGTACCAGTACACTAAACTAGCTCGTACCATAGAGCACATTGAGTCAGATAACGTGATTTCATGACTTATAAGACAAGGTTCTGTCTTTGGTTTCCCGTATTCCAAAACGCCAAAACTTATTCATTACCCAAACCGTTCAACCACGTAACGCATCGATTTCAGAGTATTGGTATTTCTCACATCTTAACACGAGATTGAATACTTCCTGATGCCGCAAACGCCGGAAACTTATTCACACTAAACCGTGACCAACCACGAGCGCCAGCCGGTTTCCTTCAGATACCGATGGTTTCGCTGCGGACTCTATGGAGAGATGAGGGGTCTTGCCTCTAGTTTCCTGGACAACAAACGCCAAACTTATGCACACTAAACCGCTCATCCACAAAGTGCATCCGGTTTCAGATACCGTGATTTGCAACTTGTGAAGACGTAGGGATCTTGCCCCTCTCGGTTTCGGGATGCCCAAACGCCAATCGATAGCCACTGTCCCTATGATGGATGGTCACACGCCTTTACTTTGTGACTTTGACAAGTTCTCTCTCCCTTGCATGCACCAAGTTAAACCTCGTGTTCCTTTTTCTGGATCCCCATGGCTATTCTGTCATTGCGGCTCGGACCGATGGTTCAGGATCTATTCTCCGTGCACCGTTGTCCGAGGTAGGGTCTAACGGTCCATATTTTCCCCGCGAATTGGCAGGACGCCTCAGACTTTGGGAAACTCACCTATTCGAAGTTGAACTACTGTTCAGATCCCATTTTGATCATCACGGCTCCATACCTTTGAGCTTTCATGCTAAGTGAAACCCCAAAGAGTTACACTCCTCTGCACTCCATGCAGGTTCTTGCACACAACGGTGTGATTATTCCTGAGCTTGTCCAAGACTTAAGAAGTTCTGGGTTCGGTTTGCCTCACAAAGAGCCTGCGGTTTCATTTGCACCACCTCTCCCTCGAAGCCACTGTAAACTTCATCCTCCAAGGGACTCTAAAAAAATAGGAGGGTTGGCAAGCGTACATGAAACTCGGTCAGGTGGCTCCATCTAACACACGCTCAAGACTGCCTTTATGCCTCCACGTGACACAATCATTTCACAGTATAAAATCATCTCCAACCATATAATTTCTTACTGGCATAGTTATGCCAAATTCCAGCAGGCGAGATCCATAGTTCCAAACAGGCCCAGCCATGACAAACCAATTCACAATAATGCCACGGCTGACTGCTAATAATGGTAGGGAAATCGGCTATCTAGTCATGTGTGTAAGCTTCCACAACCAACCTGACCGGGTGTTCTTCCTTCCACCATCATAGGCTCAAAGGCATTCATTCACACTGCCACTCATGCTTAAGCCATGATATCACCTCGGGAATTCTCTCAAGACTTCTCGGGAGGGTTCTTCTCCATTCACTGCTTGGTCTTGTTCTCTCAGAATCTAGAGTTTTCCCTTTAGCATCATAAGGTTTCTCTTCGATTCTCCTGTGATTGCTTCATGGAATTTTAGTTTTGTGGATCAAATTGGAGATTGTATCTCCTTTAAGCATCTACGCTTATTTTTTATGGTGTTCTCCTGTCTATCCCTCCCATTTTTAGTGCTCATTCCATCATCTTGTTCTTCAAGCTGTATGGTGCTTTTCTCCAAATCGGGTGTCCCCTATGGTATCAATGCATAACCCATGCTCATTCATGGGGTGGTTTATAATTCAACTAATGATTCCACATTAACTGATTTCTCTCCTTTGGATCCTAAGGAGGTTGTCATCCTTGTCAAGGGAAATTTGTGGTCATAATGAACACTCTCTTATAGTTTTCAAATTATTTTCTCTAGTGATATCATGGTCAGCACTTTCAAGGCTTCACCCTCACAAATATTTATTTAGCAATCCTACTAATAATACATGTACATTGTCTCATTTACAATTCTTTAGTATGGTAATTCCTATTTTATGATAAATTACAAACTAGGGGAAACAGAGTGTTACAAATTGTCACAGTTTACCCTTTTCATTCATGCACAAAAATGCTTTTTGGGAAACCTATAAAATGGTTAATGTAGATGTGTCAGTTTAAAACAACCTCTTTCAAATCCAGCTTCACGTAATTTTGATAACCCAAATGCTCTTTAAGATTTCTCTTCGACATAAGCAATTCCTTTTGGCTCAAAAAACATTGATTTTTCAAATAATGGAAATTGCATTTCATATTTATCACTCAAACACCATTTTCTCTTTTCTATAGAAGATCATCAATAACCACATAGATTCCAATAATTCATTCTAATAATGGAAAGAGGAAAATCAGCTGAAGTGAAGGTTACCTAAATAGTCAATACAATGGTCTAAACAACGCATTAAATCTAAAACAATATGAGAGTAATGAATGAGAATATATTTTGATCTAATTATTGAGTTGGTGACAAAATGTTGCAAAGGAATTTGAGTAGCCAAGTTTATATTAACACTTCCCCAAGTTTCCTTTGTTTCAAGAGAAAATATTATGAGTTGATGGTTGCACAAACCGCTTTTTTGGACCAGAACAAAAGAGAACGTTGTGGATCAGCTCTCAAGCAAATTAAAGAAATTAACCTTCAAATGACTCCGACTTATTAAAATGAAATTAATCCAAATTGAAAAGTAAGGACCGGAATTAAACTAATGTTAGGAAAAACATGCTAAGCTAAAATAAACTTAAACTAAGTTAGTTGTCATAAAACTCTTATGCAAAGGCCCGTGTAGTTATCAAGTAATCATTAACTATCCATTCAATCAAACACCATAACCATCTTCCTGAGATATGAGCAGTATGTGATTTCCCCAAAATTCTTTTATCAACATACTTTTAGTGTCTTCATTGTTGTAAGATTTGGATCTCTAGACATAATGTCTTGTTCATGTCGTCCAAATGTCAAAATGTGTTTCAGCCAACCTAAAATAATATCTTTTGTTGTTGTATAAGAGATGAATCTTTAGAGAAGAAAGCTACAATGTAAAAGGAAGACTCATATTTAAAAGGCCCATTGAATAGAGCATAAGGAAATGACATCCAATGCCTAAAAATTAAACCTAAAAGTGCCATAGAAAAAATCTAAAAACAAAATAAAATCAGCTAAGTTTATTATACAAAATGTCTATGCAGAAAAATTCATGTTATTGAAAACCCATCAAAGAAAAGTGTGAATGAGAAAGAAAAGATTTAGATAACTCCAAAACCGAGGAAAAAATAATCATCTAAGGAAATTACACCGATTTGGAGTGGCTTGACTTTTTTAGATGGGAAGAGTTTTAATGTGTATGGGACATCAAAATCAAGGAACTTAAAAAAAATACATCAAACAAAGAAAACTTTCCCATTAGAATCATGTAGATGTGAATATAGGAAAAATATAAGTGTTAATTTTCATTACAAGACGGAATGGATAGTGTCTTAATTTAAAATGTATCAACAAGAGACTTTGCAAGATGTCACAATGCATTGGAAATGATTTGGCATGGTGATCATGCATACAAATTAATGATCTCGCAATTTCCCAACACATAGAAAAATTTGAGAAAGAAATGAAGTAAATTTTCCCAAATCAAAATTAAATTCAAAATCCATCCAATGGAAAATTTAGTGGGAAATCATTCTATGTATTTCCATCTTTGCTGAGAATTCATTTATTTATTTATCAACCAACAAGAAAATAACAAAAAATGAAAACAAATAACTAATTAAAAAAACTAGGAAGCAAAGCTAAATCCATGCAAAGGAAAAGACACTATATTTGTATTATATTTTTATATCCCATCCCATGCTAATACTTCTAATGGTTGAAAAATGAGCTATGTAAATTAGTAATGCCAATGTAGCCATCCAAGTAATCCCAAGCTTGTAGACATATGTTCAAGACACATGATTAGTGATAGAGCTTGAATAAGAATCTAATTAAAAGTAGGAAAAATAAAAGCATGATAAACTCTATCCACCATATTAGAAATGTAACAATGATAATCTCATAGGAATTCATTCAAAGGACTCTAACCATGAGGATTCAATCCTATCATAAAAATTTCTTTGCACTTCATAGAATTGATGGAAGGAGTTTGATGGAAAGTATCATACCAAATGAGAAACATGCATAGATTTTATATAAAGTGTGCTCCTCGGTAATATAATCTTATGTAATAAAAAGTTGTTTTATCCCTATGACAAACCAAAAGAATAATGGCCTAACATAACCATCATCATAGACCGAAGTGCCTCATTATCTTGGAAAACCTCCCTGGACTCACACTTTAGGTAACCAACTACTTGAGATATACTAGTGAGATTATATGATATGCATGGTTTAGGACCAACCATGATATGAGGGATAATTTCAAGACAATGGTGAGATCCATTAGTATTAACAATATTCAACAAAGGGATCCTTGAACAAGGAGATTCATTATTGATAAAAAAATGAAGAAGAGAAAGAAGAAGACATCATTTGATGAAAATTTTCTATAGAATGTTTTTTTTATTCCGTGAAAAAGGATGATAAGGCTTGGTTATAATTAGTTCGTGGGAAGAGGCCTTATCCTCTATCTTCCATATGCACAATACCACCATCAAATACTTCAAAAAGGGTCAACCCCATTGAGTCTATTTTATTTGTATGGTGGGTGGTTTCTTGCAAAGTTAAACCATTAAAAATATCAAGATATGAATAGAAATAAGTGGAAGAATTTAGAGAATGAAAGGCTTCTAGAACAAGAGATTTTAAGGGACTCCTAAATGGTAGTTATTCCCTCTTTAAAATATCGTTGGATGATTTCAGGGAATAGTGGGCTCCACACTAGGCGTGGTTTTACAATCAACATGTCATTCCTCAAGATAGTTTCCTTGTAAACAAGAAGTGGGTTGTTGTGTTACACGAGGTATGTCCTCTATGTTTATTTCTTCTCCTTCAATGAAAAATTCAGCATGGATGTCTTCCTCCTGCACAACATGAGGATCTGAATATCTTTCGAAGTATATTCATAGTTAGAATAGATGAGAAAATTACAAGAATCATTAGGAACAAGAAGTTTCAATAAATGATCCATCAACTAGAGGAAAAAAATCTAGCTCTATGTTAGTCATACAAGGAGAACTTGTAACAATAGGATAATCCAAATATGCATGAACTAATTCCACTTTATCCAATGGTGAGGTACGTATCATGTTGCATGCCCATTTTCTCATTAACAAAATGATCAACTTTCAAGTTTTTCTCCATAGCTCCCTCCATTTCTTGTGATGAAAAAGATGAGATGGGACAATGAGAACTTGGCATAACCATCTCAAGCAGGACCCCAAGTGTCCCATTATCAGTAGGAAAACTCTCCTCTTGGTAAATTAGAGAAACATCTAAACTTGAATTTACACAAGTGGTTTCTTTCTCGTCACAAGGAAATAAAGGGGGAATGGAGTGGTAAGAGGATACATAGTTTTCTTCCGAAAAATAATTTTATATCTGATTTATATCCCCCATAGTAAAGAAATATCCAGATATAGGAGGTCCATCCAAACCATTAGCATTTTCAACATTTTCTCTTAAATATAAATCAACATGTAAAGGAACATTAGAACTTGATTTAGATTCTTCATCCACTGACTATATGTTTCACTAGCAAGAGAAACCAAACATGAAATCAAATCTTTGTTAGAGGGCCTATCTTCCAAAGGAAATATATACCAAAGATGGTTAAATATGATAAACTTAGCAAAGACCAAGGTAAGAGGGGTAATAAATAATACACTGACTAGGATTAAAGGAAACTAACCACGCAGGATCCAATCTTAAAACCCAAAGAACAAGAAGAAAAGCAGAGAACCAATGCCCGCAATAGTTTATAAGGAAAACTAGCATAAGGAAACAAGAATAACTTAAATAAAATGCCCCATCCACCTAAGGTCCACTACAAAACCAGTAGAACATACAACAATAACAACTCAGAATGAAGAAAATGCTAAAACCTAGCCAATGAAACCAAAAAGATTAAAATACTGTAATCCAATCTTCTATATGGTAGGCTGGGGACAAACTTAAGGTATCAAGCTACCTGACCATGAAGGCCCCACTGCTGAAGGTCCCGGCCAAAAAATTGAAATTGTGGAAGTCTCCCCTCAAGCTTGTCATCGCCTCCCAATCACAAATTCTAGTAAAGAGGGAAGAAGAGAGACAAAAGAAAGAACACTTGAGTAGATAGTGGCTACATCATCCTTATCTTGAGTAGATACCAACCAAAGAACACTTGCGAAGAAATGACATTATGTTTTTCAAACAAATATAATTATTACCATAAAATTTTACTTAAAAAGACCATGGCATGTTACATGTCCCCATCAAAATCTACTTTAATAGATAGTGACAACAAAAGTGGTTGAGCCATCGTTATCGTCGTAGTTGCATAAATGAATATTCCTAAAGAGATGTTAGTTGCATAAATGAATATTCCTAAAGAGATGTTGATAGGTCTATGTGGAATCTACTTGAGATAATATATAGCTCTACTTTAGGTAATGTAGTTGTGTTTTTTAATGGAGAAGGTAATGGAATTTTAATAGAGAACCCTACTTTAGGTAATGGAGTTTGTGCTTTTTAATGAAATTGAGAGAAAGTGAAATTAAAAGTTATTAGATTTTTTGGCCTTTTATATATTTAAAATAATAATTTTAATAATTCAAAATTGTATTTTTTGAAAGTATAGTGATGTCAAATCGAAAGAAGTTATAACTAGCAACAATCACATTAAGTAAAGTATTTATAAATGATCGACCTAATAATTAAAAAATGAAAAATGATGATCTATAGTTGTTGTAATGCATGGTCACAACCATGAACACACGTATACATTTTAAATGTAATAACAAATATTATTTAGTAATTACTAAATTATTATTTAAAATAAAATTATTAATTTTTAATTAGTATTATTACTCAAAATTGATTAAAATAATAATAAAAATATATGTAATAATTTTATTAAAAATTCATTAAAAAATAATTAAATAATAATCAATTAATAATAAGAATTAATAATAATCAATTAATAATTATTTATTTATAATTATTAAATAATAACAATTATTATTTAATTAATAAAATTAATTAATTAGAATAGAAATTAATATTTATTAATTAGCCACTAAATGATTAATTATCAATAATAAAATAAATATTAAATAAAAAATTATTTATAAAATAGAAAATAATATAGCATAAATAAATGTTAAACAAAATAAATACATTATTAAAAATAATATATTAATAGAAAAATAAATTTATAGATTATAAATAAATTTAGCAAAAAATAAAATAGTAAATAACAAAGATATTACTAAAGTTAATAATAATAATAAAAAAAAAAAAAAAAAAAAAAAAAAAAAAAAAAAAAAAAAAAAATAAAATAATACATTAAGAATGCAAAATATAAAATAAAATAAAATACATTAATAATGTAAAAATACATTAATGTATTAATTAATTAATACCCTTCTACAATGCATAAAAAAAAAAAATCAATATATGAATGTATAATATAGAATGTATTAATGTAATGCATAAAATTAATTTAGGAAATAAAAGAGTAAATAACAAAGTATATTAATAAAATAACACAATAATAAAGTATGAAAAAAGTAATACAAAATACTTATGCTAAAATAATAATAATTGGTGTGTGATATTCCCTTGTTTGTGAGATAAGGAACCCTTCCCCAGCCTATTTGGATCGGGTGTCTACATTGTACATACCATACCACCCACTGGATTTGAACATGTGACATCTTAAGAGGAAACATGATGATTCTTAACCATTAGGCCCACTCAAAGTTGTATAAAAGAAATTGATAATGTAAACATTTATTAAGAAATTGTATTAATATTAGTATTAATACATTAAATAATGTATAATTAATGTATTATATTAATACATAATTACGTATTATATTAAAGACTATTAATGTAGTAATACATAATTAATGTTATATTAATGATGAGTCAAATGGTCTATTAATATATTAATGTATCACTTTAATGCAATATATAAATTTAACTTTATAAAATTAAAGCATGAATCTACATTAGTGTGTAAGGAAAAGTATTAATTAATTGATTGATAGATTAATGATGTAATGTATTAATTAATTAATACATCGATATATTATTAATTGTATTATTACATTGTTAAAGTAAACATAATTACCGTATTATATGAATATAATCATGTATGCAAATTAATATTCATTAATACATTAATGTAATATATAATAATAATGTATAAATGTAATGTATAAATTAAAGTATTAATTTTACATTAGTGTAATTTAAAAATATATTAATTGATAAATAAATGATGCAATTCTATTAATTAATTAATACATTGTTAAAGTAAAATATAGTAATAAAATAATACATTAAATGCTTTGATAAATACACACGCAAAGTATTAATACGTTAATAAAATAATACATTAATAAAATAGTAGTGCATTGGTCTTTAGTAACATATTATTACATTATTGTAATGTATAAATTAAAGTACTAATAAATAATTTATTACGTAACATATTGAACTATTATTACACACAATGTATTAATACATTAATTATACATTGAATGAATGATTAATACATTATTAATATAATTCAACATTAATGATACATTAATAATGTAGTGATATATATGTAAACTATAAATTAAATTATTAATTTAAATTAGTGTATAAAGTACCATATTAAATGATTGATACATTAATCCTTTAATGTATTAATTAATTTATACAATAATACATTTTTAATTAATACATTGCTAATATATTAATACAGTAATAAAGTAGCAATACATTGATTTTAATCTTTTGTAACTTTATTAAAGTATTAATACATTAACACTACATTATTGTAATCTATAAAACAAAGTATTAATGCATTATGCATAATGTAACATATTAAAGTATTAATGCATTCATAATGTAATGTATTATTAATCAATACATTAATAAGTTATTAGCTAATACATTTTTGAAGTATTAATACACTAATAAAGTAATACATTATTAAAATAATAATATATTAAAAAATACATTATTAAATTATTAATACATTAATATATTTATTGAAAATGATTGTGGTTGAATATGTTTGACCATGATCATGGTTTCTTATGGTTATGACTATGAATGATATTAATACATTAAAATATTAATATTAATACATTAAATAATTAACAAAGTGATGAAGTGATACATTAATAATACTTTAATAAAGTAGTAATACATTGATTTTTAATACATTAATAATACATTATTACATTAATGTGAAAATCAAATCTGTAATACATTAATGTATAGTGTAACATATTTAAATATTAATACACTAATAATACACTATAACAATAATAATACATTAATAAATGCATTTTAAAAGTATTAATACCCTATTAAATACATTATTAAAGTAGTAATACATTAATACATTAATTGACAATGACTATGGTTGACCATGACCATGGTTTATAATGGTTGACCACAACGATGGTTAACTTTGGTAGATGTTGGTTGGATTTGGAAAGGAAAGGTTGCTTATGGTTGATCGTGGTTGTCCTTCACCATGGTTGAGTGTGGTTGACCATGACCATGGTTGGCTATGGTTGGTCGGAGTTTATTATGGTTGACCATCCCCATGGCTAAACTTCATTGACCATGTGGATATGATTATAGTGGGTCATCTTGATTATGTTTAACCATAGTTTACTATGGAACTACTTTATTGCAATATTGATCATGTTTTGTTCGACACATTGCGACATCGGGATTTGTTTGTCACATTGCAACATCAAATTTTCTTTGTCAAATGACATCGTAAGGTTATGTTTATCAAATTACGATGATGGGTTTTTGTTTCTCACATCATGGTGTTGGAATAGGTTTGTCACAATTTGATAGTGGGTTATGTTCGTCACATTGCAACATCGAGAAATGTTCGTGTCATTGCAAAATCAGTCTATGTTTGTCACAGTGGCACAGTGGGTTGTGTACATCACATTGTGACAATGGGTTGTGTTCATTCCATTGCAACTTTTGGAAATGCCTATCACAATGCAACATCAGGATATGTGCACCACATTGCAACATGAAGATATATTCATTGCATTGGGATGATAGGCCCATGTTCATCACATTGCTACAACAAGGCTATGTTCGTGAGATTGGGATGTCCATAAACGCCTGTCACATTGCAATGTATGCATAGGTTCGTTACTCTGCGAGGTTATTATGTGCACCACATTGCAACGTGAAAATATATTCGTTGCATTGGGATGATAGGCCCATGTTCATCACATTGCTACAACAAGGCTATGTTCCTGAGATTGGGACGTCCATAAATGTCTATCACATTACAATGTATGCATAGGTTCGTTACCTTACGAGGTTATTATGTTTGGTAGATTGCAACGTTACTATGATCGACATATTGCAACGTTTGGAAATATTTATCACATTTCGACTTTCGTATATTTTTGTCACATTACGACAACCATATATGTTTTTCACATTCTGATGTTACTATGTTTGGTCGATCGCAACGTTACTATCCGTCAGCTGACCTGATAGTGGTTTATGTTTGTGACATTGCGACATCGCGAAATGTTCGTGTCATTGCAAAAATCAGTAAATTTCCATGTTTGTCACAAAGGGTAGTTGGTTGTGTACATCACATTGTGATGAACATTTCCCAACATCGCAATTTGATGAGCATTCAACATTGTCGCATAGTGACAAACATTTCTTGACGTGTGCACCACATTGCAATTTGAAGATATATTCATTGCATTGGGATGATAGGTCCATGTTCATCACATTGCTACAACAAGGCTATGTTCGTGAGATTGGGACATCCATAAATGTATGTCACATTGCAATGTATGCATAGGTTCACATCATGTAGGTTATTATAAGCACCACATTTCAATGTGAAGATATATCTGTTGCATTGAGATGATAGGCCCATGTTCATCAAATTGCTACAACAAGGCTATATTCCCTAGATTAACGCCCATAAATGTCTAATACATTACAAATGTATGCATAGGTTCATACCTACTTAGGTTATTATGTTTGGTGAGATTTTAACGCTACTATGATCACATATTGCAACCTTTGGAAATATTTATCACATTTCGACTTTCATATATTTTTGTCACATTACTTAATAACCATATATGTTTTTCTTTGGCATTCCTCATTACTATGTTCGGGTCGACGAACGCTACTATGTTCAAATGATTACACGCTGAAATGTTTGTCACATTGCGACGTCGACATATGTGTGTCACATTGCAGTCGTGAAGAAACAGTTCCGTGAATATTGGATGATAGCGATGTGTGACACATTGTACGCTTGTTGATGCTCATCTCATTGTAAATGACATGCCCATGTTCATCAAATCAGGACGTTAGTATGTTTGGTAGATTTCAACATTACTAGGTTTGTGAGATTGTGACGTTAACATGTTCATCGCAGTAACGCTATATACTGTCCCGCCAGACATTGTCCATGTTCATTAAATTGCAACATTACTATGTTTTGATACATTTCATCGCTAGGGAAACAAGCTCGTCACTTCTATGCTGAAACAGTTTGTCACAATGTGACGTTAGGGAAATGTTTGTCACATTACCATCGCTAGGGAAATGTTTTCACATTTCGCGTATGTGTTGAAAATTGCCTGTTTCTCAAGATGATGGCTGAAGGATTTTGTTTCTCAGATTATGGTTTTGGAATAGGTTTGTCATAGTTCTAAAGTGGGTTATGTTCGTGACATTGCGACATCTAAAATGTTTCATTTCAATATTGTTTTATGTTTTGTCACATTGGCAATAATTGGGTTGCGTACATCACATTGCGATGATGTGTTGCATTCGGCCCCATTGGAACATTTAGAAATTTCATCGCTACCGTGACGCCATGACGTAGTAACTACATTGCAACGGAAGATATATATTCGGGCTTCGTTATCATGGCTATGGCACGCTGTTTGTTAGATTGTGATGTCCATTTATGTTTTTCAAATTGTTATAAAATTACATGTTCTATTTCAAATGCCGCCATTCGTGAAATGTTCGAGATTTAAATGTCCCCTTATGCTGTCTGCCGCCATCAGATGTTACCGTGTTTGGTGCAGGATTGCAACGCCACTATGATCGGCTACATTGCACGCTTTGGAAATGTTTTGTCGACAGGACTTCATATATGTTCGCTACATTACATACCACAAGGTGCCAAGCAAGAGCAGTGAATTTACTATGTTCTGATCATTGCAAATGTTACTAAGGTTCCCGGCTACATGTAATATTTGCAAGAGTTTGTCACATTGTGACATCGATATGTCTACTGATTTCAAAGTGGAGGAAATGTTTGTCATATTACTATTGGAAAAATACTCAATTTAAATTATAATTCAGAATTTTATATACAAAATGTACCTAATAAATTTATCTAACCTATTCTCCATCCAAGTGGCATGATTGCTACATAGGAAAAACAATGAAAATTTGGTAGCATTTGAAAAATTCAAAAGAAACATAAACCAAACAACAAAGAAATGAATCAAGAAATATAACAAGTCATGCATGATAGTGAGCACCAAAACTTATATGGTTCCAACCACTAAATAAAAGTTCAAAATAAAATTTATGTTTGGTATTTTAACCATGTGGTGATGCACCCTATATCCCAATACACCAATAATTATATAAGTATATAGTACACCAATTGGAGAGGTACTGTGTTTACATTACTCATTGATAGTAAGCAAAATTATATAAATATTTGAATACACAAAAAATTGAAATGACAATCCTAACTTAGTACACATGTTAAGCTGACCATCTATATTAAATTCATTTAATGTACCACTATATGAGAGATTTCAAACCACTACATGAAAGATCTCTACTACTTAACCCTTATTAGTGTACAAGTATTCAAAAACAATCTACATTATTTTTTTTGTAATATAGTTTAAATCTATACCTATGCACAATATTTGCAATACACAAAAATTGAAATAGCATTAACTTAACTTAGTACACATTTTAAGTTTATTCATCTATGTGATTAAACTCACGAATGCACTACACCAATGAGAGATTTCAAACCACCAAGCATGAGATGGATCTCTGCCTCTACTTAACCCCTACAAGGAGTGTACAAAGTGGCCCCAAACCCACTACATTAATTTCCCTACATCATAGCTTCTGCTTACATTTTGTCTAAAATTAAAAGTACCATATAATTTAACATCTCGAGGAAGTTCTCTCAAATGTTTGTTTAAGCATATATGCTAATTTTATAATAAATTAAAAGTAGTTTATAATTTAATATTTGTTGAGGAAAGCCTTTTCACATGTTTGTTTAAGAGTATAGTATTGTTTGTTTAAAAGTATAGCATATGCTAATTTTTAAATAAGTTAAAGTAGCCTATAATTTTAAAAATAATTAAAATGTAAGCATTAAAAGTAATTTAAATTGCCTAATTTGTCGTAAGAACCACAGTGCTATTGATAGTTTGTCGTCGACGTTTCAGATCCAAAACATGATCCATCTTCAGGAAAAAAAAGCCCGAGGAAAATAAGAGAGGAGCCCTTTAATAAATAGTGACTTAGGAGGGTGGAAAACTAAGGCCTGGGCTTAAGTGAAACCCTAGGTTTGGGGAGGTATTTTCAAAATAGGTATTTAGTAGTGATTTAATTAATGAATAAAGTGGTTTAAATTGATAACCCGATGGTGTTAATTAAATTTTATGTTAAATATAGACTAAATTTAGGGTTAACCATATGGTGTTACACATTATTAATATTAATTTTCATTACTTAATTTTTATGTTTATTATAGGTTAAATTAAGGTTAATTCTTAATGAGGTGGCATCATCAAAAGCATGCTATTGCTATACAAGTGGTCTACCAAGGAAACCCTAGGCTCTTGAGGATAATATTATACCATTAATTTTATGTTAATTTAACTAAGCATCACTAGCAACGAAAGCCAACTATATAGGCTAAATTTAGGTTAATGTTATTAATATTAAATTTTATGTTAAATATAGGCTAAATTTAGGGTTAGCCACATGGTGTTAATATTATTAATATTAGTTATAGGTTAATTATAGGTTAAATTAAGGTTAATTTAATGAGGTAGCATTAATATTAATTACTGTTTTATTAGTGGTCGGCTAAGTGAAACCCTAGGTTTGAGGATGTCAAAATTTAGGGTTAATTTAAGTTGGAATCAAAATGGTTTAATTTTAATTAGTATTATGTTGGTTAAGTTAGGTTTAAAATGTAAAAAGGTAATAATAATCTTATTATTAATGTATGTCAAAGGGGGAATTTCATAAGGTATTAGGTTAAGTTAAGGTTCGAAAAAGTGAGGGTGTAAGTACTAGAGTTCTGAGGGTAAGGTTAATAATGTTTTCTTTCCCGAATGAGCGGGATCCAACTTTCACTAATCTCTAGGCCATTGTTTCTATTTAGGTTATCGGGATTTTTGATGATTTTGATTGCCTCTCTAATTTGTCTTTTAAGGAGATGGTCTTCTTTAGCTAAAATTTTGGTGTCCTCTAGGCGTATGTGATGCTTAGTTGTGAGAGAGTGTTCGGCTAGTTCTGAGGTGCAGGTTCGTTCATTCTTGATGTCAGCACTATGCTCTTTAATCCTGGTGTTGAAAGAGCGGCCTGTTTCTCCAATGTAGCATTTGCCACAGGAGCAATCTATTCTATAAACTCCTTTGAAATTGTGTTGGTCAAGCTTGTCCTTGACATATCTCATTTCCTATTTGATGGTATTAAGTGGTCTGAATGAGGTTTTAATCTCCTTCTGGTTTAGGATTTTTGCGATTTTATCAGTGACTCCTTGGATGTAAGGGAGGTAGGAGGTGAGGCTCGGGGTTTGGTTGTTTCTCTATTGAGGTTTGTTATTTTCTTTTTCTTTTTCTTTTTCTAGGGCTTTCCTTATTGCATTCTCAATCTTTTTCTCTTTGTAACCTATGTTTTTGAAGACTTTGTGAAGGTGATTTTTCTCTTGTTCTAGGTGTTCCTTATCTGAAATCCTTATGGCTCTAGTGGATAAGGTGTTAAGAATTCCTAATTTTTGGTTGGGGTGATGATGGGAACTGACGTGAAGGTAGTTTTCGGTGTGGGTCTTTTTTATGTAAACTGAATGTCCTAATTTACCATCTTCCTTTCTGTTTATTAGTATGTCAAGGAAAGGGGTGGTGTCATTTTCTTCACGTTCCATTGTGAATTTAATGTCTTTGGATAAATTTTTGATGTGATGGAAGAACTTATTCATCTCTTCTTCCCCATGTGGCTGTAATGGCTGGATTTACATTTTACATCAATTTATTTTGATAAACTAACTAATTTCATAACACAGTAATGAAATAACAGTAACTTCCGTAAGTTTCAAGAATTTTTACTAATTTAACTCATTCGTATGCAATTTCGTCAATATAATAAGATTTAATAACAAATTAATTCAAAACAATGCATAATTCTTACCTGAACCTGATGCTACTATTTGCTCGTCGCTTGCTTCCTTCCCGCT
>SNQJ01S0182186.1:0-19168 GCA_010110895.2 Picea sitchensis | reverse complement strand
TTCTCATCTCATCTCGAGCATGTGAGTATGTGACGCAACCAAAAACTTTTAAGTGCACCACATTATGCTTTGAACCTATCAAGGCTTCTTGATGAATTTTGTTCTTCACACTCTTTTTTAGACAGCTGTTCAATATGTATACTACAGTTTCTACTGGTTCAACCCAATACTCATTCAACAAATGTTTGGTTGTCAACGTATTGCACGCCATTTCCATGATGGTTTTGTTTTTCTCTCTACAACACCATTCTGTTGTGTTGTGTATCACGTGGTAAATTGTTTGTAGATGCCATGAACTTTACAAAATTTCTAAAATTCTCTTGACATGTATTCTCCTCCTCTGTCTGTTCTTAGAAACTTAATGTAATAACCACTATGTTTCTCCACAAGTGATTTAAACTGCTGAAAACAACCCAATGCCTCAGATTAATGCTTAGAAAATAAATCCATGTCTTTCTTGAGAAATCATCAATAAATGTCAGAAAATAAGTATTGCCTCCTATAGATGGAGTTTGCATTAGTCCACAAATGTCTAAATGTACTATTTCCAATGGAGCTTTTTCTTTATAAGACTTGCCAACTGGAAATGATTCTCTGTGATTCTTTCCAAATATGCAACCTTCACATATCCTTTCTAGTTTTTCTATTAATCGAAAACCATTTACCATATCCTTTGTGTGTAGCAACTTCATACCTCAAAAGTTCAAATGTCCAAATATGAAATTCCATAACCAGGAATCATCCTGTATTTCAGATTGGAATGTTGCCTTCATCTCTGTGCCATTTTATCCTTTCTTAATACCGTGCACACTATTTTCTTCATTAGTATTGCGCACACTTTCTGCTGTAAATGCAGTGTCTAACTGTGCACTTTTCCCTTTATCAACAACTAGTGTTGTATTATTCTTCTTGGCTGGATTCAAAGTCAATGGGAAGATTCTGTTACTTGTCATCAAGATTTTTTCAATAAATAGATTGCTTGGGCATTTATCCATGATCACGCAATGATTATCTTCCATGTAGATTATGTATCATTTCTATAACAATTGTCTTGTGCTCATTAGACTATGCTTCAGACCAGAAACATAATATACATCAGTCATAACTTTATGTTCTCCTTGCTTAGTTAAAATATTTATAGTTCCTTTAACTTAGATAGTGACTTGGATATCTGTTCCAAGTGTAACCTTAGTTTGGACCGACTCATCCAAACTAGAAAATAGTTCTATGTTTCTTGTCATGTGGTTACTGCAGCCTGAATGTAAATACCATATGTCACAAGGACTTGCTTGAGAAACATTGCATTCAACTGGTGAAACTATATTAGGCATTTCTGCAGCACTAGGCATTACTACAACGTGCGCCATAAACATAGGGTGATTTTGGTTATTTGTGTTGTTTGAATGATCTTGACTTTGCTTGTTCTGATTATACTGTCTCTTTCTGCACTCATATGCATAATGTCCATACTTTTTACATTAATGGCACTGAATATTTGATTTGTCAGTTCTTTGACAACTTGACTGACTGGTACTTGGGTTTTGACCTCTTCCACCAGTATTTCCAGGACTTCTACTGCATCCATCTCTGACATAACTTCTTCCTCTGCTTCTAGATTTAACTCTTCCCCTTCCTCTTCCACGACTTATAGATGACTGCACGGAAAATTCATTCTCTAATGACATACTTGACCTATTCAATTTGTGTTCATGAATAATGAGGGAAGCTTGCAGTTCATCTAGACTGAACTGACTCAAATCTTTGCTCTCTTCTAGAGTCACAACAAGAGTATCAAATTTAGGAGGAAGAATCATAAGTACCTTCTCAACAATTTTTTTGTCTTCTATGGTTTCACCATAAGACTTAATCTGCTTTATTATTCCAATGACATGGGTGTAGAATGAATTTGTTGTATCTGAATCTTTCATTGACAGAGTTTCAAAATCTCTTCTAAGAATCTGCAGTTTTGCAATATTTGTTTTGTCCATACCCTGATAAGAGGTTTGTATTATGTCCCATGCTTCCTTGTCTTGCTTTGCCGATGAAAATCTTGGAAGTATGCTCTCATGCATGGCTTGATGTATGTAAAACAACGCCTTTCCATCCTTCTTTCTCTGATATTTCAAGACATCTTTCTCAACTTGTGTGAGGGAATTATATGCTTCCTTATATACTAGTTCCACACAGCCATTCTTGACTATCTCCCATACATATTGACCTCAGAAAAATGCCTTCATGGTCAAGGAACACATCTCATAATTGTTTCCTATAAAAGTGGGAAGTTGCAGATTTGAGGTAGAAGCCATATTTCACTTTTCAACAGAGTTTCTTCTCTTGGAATTGTTTTGATAGAACCTTCTCTTGATCAATTTTTCTTTTTATAAACCTGCTCTAATACCATATCTTGGATCCAATGATGCATGGCTCTGACAACAAACATCAGATCGATGACACACACAGTATACTATGTGCAACACAGTTTCAAATACTGTGCACAAAACATGCTACACGATAGAATTCTCAAGACCACTGCCCAGTGCATAGACTTCTTAGTTTGCTACGTGCTGTGAATACACACACTTAATGAAATCATTTATGAATGCAGAATAACACAATGTTATGCTTAGCACATAAAATTAGAAATAAGACAAAAACTTGTCAATACACAAAATGTTTGATATTAATGAACTTCGACGTAGTGAGCGAATACAAAATACAATGACAGAGATGAGCTACCATTAATACGGCTGACTCTTCAACTACTTATCATAACTCGAGAAGAAAAGGATTGGCTATATTTATAGATCTCCTTCTTGCCGACTAAATTTTGAGTAAATGTGTGACTTTTTACTTGTAGACCGACTTACTGAAAAATCGACTAATGACAGATTGACTGACAGATAAATTGACAGAGATGTGAAGATATCACCGACTTGTAATTACTATTCCCAACATGTAATTGTTTCATGTTATATTCTAATTTATTAAATGATGTTAGGGACCTCAAGAGACAGAATGGTGGAGGCAATTCTTACAAAGTCCCTGCAACTCTAGTACTAACGCGGTTCTGATCTTCTGTGAAGAGTCTGTATAAGACAAAGTCTGTTATTTTGGGTCCGTGTTTATGATCCAGTAAAATATTGCTTTCTTTAATATCTATGCCAATGATCCAAATCTCAGATTCCTCATGAAGATATGCCAACCCACGCACAGTTGCAACAATAATTTTATACCTCTGTTTCCAGTCAAGTAAATGACGTTTTGTTGCATCTGCAATCAATGCCTCAGATAGAGTAAAAACATTAACAAACTAGACAAATAAACTCCAATTGAATAGATCGAACATTAGCAACATTAAGTCATTCAAGGATGAGAAGAGACCAAATACGATCATGTCAAGACTGTGGATTGGGAGGTATTCATAAACAAGTAGTCTTTCTGAGCTTTCAACGGAGCAACCAAGCAATTTCACTAGATTCATGTGTTTAAAACGATTGATGAGATTTGCTTCATTGAGAAATTCAGTGTCCCCATGCCCTGAAACTAGATTCAATCGCTTAACTGCAACCTCTCTGTCGTTAGGTAGAACCCCATGTTCATTAATGTAATTGATCCTTAGTCAAAATTAATTTTATTATATATGATTTATCCCTTTATAATTGGATAATGGATAGAGTAAAATTAATAAATTAAAATTTTAAATGAGCAAGCTCACTTTAAAGACACTTCCAAAACCTCCTTTGCCAAGTTTGTTCTCCATTTTAAAATTGGAAGTAGCTTTTCTCAAAATATCGTAATTGAAAATGAGCTCTGGACTGACTGTAGTTCGAGACAAGATAACTTTTGTGAAAACACATAACGTGAGGGCATCTATTTATTCATTTGGTAGAGAAATAGGCTAATAATTCATAACACACATTATTTAGCCGCATCTTAGATCCTTAACACTGAAATATTTAAGAAAATTTTTAGGACCTTTGGTTCTAGATATTCGGTCTTGCTGTTTCATGTGAGAGGATAAATACCACATCCAAAGGCCTATGGTTGCACTTAATCCAAGCACAACAACTATTACACCCAAAGTTATCCCAAGAACCTTGCCTTTTGCAAATTTTCTCATGACATCTCAGTGAATAGTGTTTTGTTTCACCAAAATGAAATCTTTACAAAACAAATAAATTTCTCATCATTGCAAACTATGTGAAAGAAAATACTGGATGTTGGAGGGCCTTTTTCCGGCGTCAACGACAAAATATTGCTCCCTTTTTTTTCTTTATACGAATTTGCATAAGAAATCTCAGTAAATTGGCTATGTTTTAGTTCACGAAAATGAAATCTTTACAAACAAAATATATTTCTCATCATTGCAAACTATGCAAAAGAAAATACTGGAGGTTGGAAGGCCTTTTCCCGGTGGTGACGACGGGAGATTTCTCCCTTTTTTGTTTTCTACAAACTTGCACAAGAAATCTCAGTAATTTGGCTATGTATTAGTTCACGAAAATGAAATTGTTACAGAACCATTGTATACTCTTTATAATCTTAAACTATATGAAAGATGTAATGCCCCATCTGCCTTATCTCTCTAAGAGAGAATTCTGGTAGCCTAATTGAGTTCCCATGGGCTAGGGAGGAAAATAATCAAGGGGACATTATCCCACATTCATAAGAGAAGGAAAGAAAATTTCAAGTTAGATGTATAAAAAAATGGGATAGGAGGAGTTTAGGATCATTCTGGCATTAACTCATTTGATAAAAATATTTTTGAGAGCTCTTGAGAAGAGAGACTAATCCATCAATAGCATAATCCATCAACATTCATAACAAATATACCCATGGAATAACAATTCAAATATTTGCAAGATATTAATTGGACGATAAAAGAGTATCTCTATTAGAATGTAATGAGTAGAAGTGAATGAATTACAAACTTCCGTACCGACATGGTTCAGAACCCAGAAACTAAGTCCCTTCCAGCTGGGCCTCCACCACTTCAATCCTCCACCAAAGAAAAGCTCATATAAGAGAGCCAATGAGGTTCTCAATCAGGTAGGGAAGAGCTTGGGGGTTGAACAATGTGTTCAGAATTAAAAGGACAAAGGGATGCAGGCTCAATATGAAGTGAATAATTTCTGTAGAGTAACTTTTCTCTCAAAGTTGAATTCTTCTCCCCTTTTCCATAGCTCGGATTTGGCCCATTTATAGCCTTCAAGTGGAACTGAACGTCCGATTCAGAATGTTTCCAGTATATGGAAGGTCAATGATCATGGATCTCGTGACGCGACATGGAAATCCAACACCATTTTTTAATTTTGGGCATAAAACCCAATGTACATGGGCTGTAGTGGTGTAACGTGTGTATACACATGATGTACAATAGGTAGGGCGTGTATATGTGGAAAAATAACGTTTTTGTCTCTCGGATTTACAAAAAGGGACTTCAAGTCTGCATAGGGAAATGGAAAAAGGCCCTCAATGCAAGTTTGTATAGAGTGAGACAAATCTTTCTATAACAAATGTCCCCTAATGTGGGAGGTCAGAGGAGTATCTACGATGGATGAACTACATTATAATACCCAGAAGTGGAGTAATGGGGACCCAGCTAGAAGAACTAGTTGCTCATGAGAAAATTGCAATCTGTACTAACTTTGCACACATTGATGCCAATTGAATTACATTGCCGATCCATGTGAAAATATACCAAACAATTTTCCATGGCTATGAATAAGAAATACAAAGGTGGCTACATGCCAGAGGCTGTCATAGTCATGAACAAGGCCCAGTAAAATCAGTCTCAAAATCAATCTGAAGATATCTGTATACAATGGAGTACAATCTGATCTCCCATGATCATTGAAGTCACATAGGTATTGGTCCAATGAAAGGCAGCAACAACTCAGGAAAGATGTGACTATGAATTGATGTCTTCAGGTATTCTACACAATCCGGCAAAGGTGCAAGTATACATCATGTGAATAAAGGACTTGAGGTAAAACACAATGAGACTTCATTTGATTATCGGTCATTAAGGTATATCATTAACAAACACGAGACAACCTACCAATAATGAAAGTAGGTATCAAGGCACCGAGTACATTCTTACAAGTGTGAATAGAGGTGTCGGGGTCAAACACTTGAAGAAACCATCGATCGTGAGACATTGATGTATTCCCAACTTTGGATGGCGAGAGAACCTGCCACTAATGATTGCAAGCCTCTAGGTACTCATATGACTCTAGGTCTCGTCTCTAGAATAGATGACCTGAAGTCTATGGAAGGAGACCCATTGAAGGGAGAGCATTAAGGAATCTTTCATCATTCAACACGAGGTACAAAGCAGGAGCTTAATGATTTGGAGGAAATCGGATGAAGAACATGTTCACGAACCAACGACCCTGTGCGTCTGTGCCAGATGCAAGGGGTACATGAAAAATACTCTCTGAATAGCAGCCAATAAGGAAAAATGATGAAAAAGGCGAGGAAACCACCAATAAGGCTAATGGAATCCAAGACACTGCATGAATCCCAATGTGTGAATAGATTTCTTGTCGTCGAACACAAGGGAAACCACCTAGTCGACGACCAATGATGAAATGTCGATTGTTGGGTCAAGGTTACCGACCAATGAGGAAAGTAGGACCAGGGTGCACAATAAAACTACATCTTCATGTAACTCTGAGACACATTGAGGGTATGACCGACATGCAAAGTCAAGAGTTCTGAGGAATGGGCGACACAGGTTGATAGACATCCTTTGAACAAGAGCATGAGACATATGGAAGACTCTGGCAGATAGATTCAATGATGAAACTTTGAGATGTACGAGGCATCAATCAAACTCTCCATAGTTATGCTATATAAAAAAATATGCTATCAAGACAAGATGAAAGCCCTACCTCATCCAAACGTTCGATAAAGTCCACCTTTGAGCACTTGACTCAAAGTAATACACATGCAACTTGTCCTCAACAACCAAGAAACACAAGCATATGGTGATATTATATAATGTTAGCACATTCAATAACCTAATCCATCAACATTCATAACAAATATGCCCNTTCCATGTCGGCACGGTTCAGAACTGATAAACTAATTCCCTTACATCTAGGCCTCCACCAAAGAAAAACTCATATAAGAGAGACAATGAGGTTCTCAATGAAGTATCGAAGAGCTTTGAGGATGAACAATGTGTTCAAACTTAAAAGGACAAAGGGATGCAGACTCAATATGAAGTGAATAATTTCTCTAGAGTTACTTTGCTCTCAAAATTGAATTCTTATCCCCTTTTCAATAGCTCGGATTTGGCCCGTTTATATCCTTCAAGTGGAACTAAAGGGCCAATTTAGAACGTTTCCAGTATATGGAAGGTCAAGGATCATGGATCTCGTGATGTGACATGGAAACCCGACACCATTTTTTAATTTTGGGCACAAAACGCGATGTACGCAGGCTGTAGTGGTGCAACCCATGTATACGCATGTTGTACAATAGGTAGGGCGCGTATATGTGGAAAAATAATGGTTTTAGCTCTGGGATTTGCAAAAAGGGACTTCAAGTTTGCATAGGGAAATGGAAAAGGCCCTCTGTGCAAGTTTGCAAAAGGTGAGGAAAATTTTGCTATAACAAAAGATATCACTTCAGATTTCTTCATTGGTTTAATTGCTAACAGATTCATCTTCAAAGATCAATCTTATCTTCATACATTGGCTTAAGTTTCAGAGAGGTGACTAAGTATTTACTTGATGGCTGTTTTATCTTTTGTAGGGATGAGTTTATCCTAGAAAAGGGAATCGCGTTTCCTGGTGGAAGACTAATATTTGTTGCAGGGACGTTCCTTTTGTCCTAGGATCGAAATCTCTGTAGTAGGGGTTGACACTTCCAAAGGGAAACAAGTTTACAGTGTGTGGGTCGCTCCAGTTGATTGGGAAGATAAAAAAATACTTGTTGGGCACACTATTTGCAGTGAGGGTCGAACTACTTTCTTCTGGCTAAGTAAAATCCTTTCTGGGCGGCATACCTTCCATTCCTAGGCCACATTCTTCTCTAATTAAGGTCGATTTGTTGTTGTAGTAAACCAACTGCTGTGTAGAGGATGGGGAATGACAAAATTGTCAGTTTTGGGACTGTTTAGTGCTAGAATTGTAGTAAAAGTTATAATTGTCGTAACCTAAGAAGCAGTCGTTTAGTATAATGTCTCCAGAAGTGCGGTTGCAATCCTGAACAAACCTTGTCTTCGTCGTTGATGCACACTGTTGACAATCATAGGGATCTAAATCTCCTATGCACTAGACAAGCCAATAAACAATACTATCGAATCCCTCATCACCAACACTAGAAGTATTGAATGCGCTGTAAAAAGCATTCATCATCAGTTTTTCCAGTTTAGATTACACTGGAAGGCGCTACCATTACTATATTCGATGTTAATTCTATTACCACAATGATGTGAAACAATATTAGTGTACATATCGACTAGTAAGAGGGGCATATGCATAGCCACACTGAAAAAGATATACGGCAGTGACAAGCAACACTGAAAAAGATAGATACGACAGTGACAAGCAACACTGAAAAAGATAAGATAGTATGACAAGGGGATAGAACCCTAACCCTGACAGTGATATTAAAGTCAAAACATTAAAATAATTGTTGCTTTAAGTTCATTTAACCTAGCTTTCATGGAATGGAAACAAAGAAAATATAGACTAGCTTACTTTGACTGAAGGGACAAAGGTTTGGTGAAAGAATGCGTCATTGTAGTCGTTTCAGCTGATCTCTCCCATAAAAAAGAATGCATTTGTAAAATGCCTCTTACATTCTACAGATTTCAAATGTTGAAGAAGTGATGAAAGCACAAATAAAACAATGCATAAAATAAAAGAAAAATATTTTATAAGAAGCAGAAGACACTCTTCCTCCTGGCAGGTTGCCCATAAAACAATGCATAAAATAAAAGGAAAATATTTTATAAAAAAGACACACCTCCTCCTGGTCAGGTTGGCAACTCCCAAGTTAACACCGATCGTGGCTCCTTCACAATCTTCACATCGAAACACTTGGTTAATTGAAACTCTCATCATCGCAGTCTTCACATCCCGGATTTATTGAAACCAAAAATTATGATGGCACCCCTAATTGAAACGGCAACATAGACAATCCACCATTGCCATGCATGTTTAATTGAAACGCCAACATTTATCTTGGCAGGCTTCACATCCACCCGGCCACATGCACCCACCCACTCTTACAATTTTTTTATTATTTAAATGATATTCATATTAAAAACTAATGGATATCTGGTTAAAAAAATATCTAAATTTACAGGCAATAAAACATCTTGAATAATAGTGATTATTAAGCTAAACACTTTAATCACTTGTTTTCCTTTGTTGCAACCACGAAAAATATTCTAAGCATATAAAATCTTGTCCATTAAAAACTTATTTGTCTTTAAAATTATTAATTATTATTATTTTAATTTCTTAAATTAATACTTAGTTGAATGAATCCAGAAGAATTGTGACATCCCTCAACAAGTTTAGCTTTGGTAGTAGATGCCCAATGTTTGCAAGCGGAGGAACTTAAATCTCCCCAACAAACCCATAGACCGTACTATTGCTGTTTGCCTCCTCAACAATACTGGAAGTATTGAACTCGCTGGAAATAACGTTTCCTACTAGCACAGCCGCAAACTAGTGGCTGGTGAACTTCATTTCATATGGCTCAGAAAATGAAAATGAAAAGCTGTCATACAATGAAATGTAAGTCTTCCAATTATTCAAACTGATAAATTGATAAATATTAAATGGTTGTGTTTCATATTTATCTCCATTTTCTAACAAAACTTTAATCTTTGTTAATAACTTATTAAGAATATTTTATCAATATTTAATTTATTATTTCATTAATATCTTGTACATATTCAACACTTAAAAACCTATTAAATATAATCATTATATATAACCATAGTAAACACGGTACACCTGGATACACCTTTATGGGTAATTATTATTTTGATTTCCACAGCGATAAAATGGTCAATCAGATGGGTTGTCTAGCGAATAGGTTGTGTAATGATCGGTTGAAACTTAATGCCTTCAATGTCCTTCCATTAACGAGCAGCTCTTCTTTGCAGGAGATGAGAAAAGAAAAGAGCGTTCAGAGCCAACAATGCCCTGCCCTCACGGCGATGGCCATGACGATGAAACCATTAATCATTCGCCTGTTACTTGTCGTGACTGTGGCTATGTGTATGCCCCTCTCAGTGGCTGTGGCTTGTCGTGACTGTGGCTATGCGTATGCCCCTCTCACTAATATCGTTTCAAGTCATTGTGGGAATATCAGCGAATATAGGAACGGTAGCGTCTTCCAGCGTAATCTAAACAAGCTTTTGGAAACACTGGTGACGGATGTTTTAAGCAGCCGATTCATTACTTCGAGTGTTGGTGATGAGGGATCCGATGGTACTGTTTATGGGCTTGTCCAGTGCATAGGAGATATAGATCCCTACGATTGTCAACAGTGCGCATCTACGGCTAAGACAACGCTTGTTCAAAAATGCAACCGCACTTCTGGCGACATTCAACTAATCGGCTGCTGCTTACGTTACGATGATTATAACTTTTACTACAGCGCATCCAATACTTCTAGTGCTGGTGATGAGGGATCCGATAGTACTATTATTGGGGTGAGGGTTCAGAGGAAATTTGCAGAAGGCAAGGTTCTTGGGATAACTCTGGGCGTAATAGCTGCTGTGCTGGGCCTTTGGATGTGGTATTGCTCCTCTCGCCTGAAACGTCGGGACCGGATTTCTGGAACCAAAGGTACGGAAATTGTTGTTAAATCTTTCATTGTGTGTCTTGTGTGTCTTGTGAATTGTTCGCCTATTTCTTTACTGCATGAATAAATAGATGCCCTCATGTTATTATTTTTTCACAGAAGTTATCTTATCTCGAACTATAATCAATCCCGAGCTCATTTTCAAGTACGATATTTTGAGAGAAGCTACTTGCAATTTTAAGATGGAGAACAAACTTGGCGAAGGTGGTTTTGGATGTGTCTTTAAAGTGAGCCTTTTTAACGTTTGATTCCATTAATTTTCTAATTATTGAGGGGGCAATCATACATGAAAAAAAGAGTTTTGACTAATGATCAAGTATAATTCATGAACAGGGGGTTCTACCCAACGGCAGAGAGGTTGCAGTTAAACGACTGAATCTAGGTTCAAGGCAAGGCGACGCTGAGTTTCTGAACGAAGCAAATCTCATCAGTCGTGTTCAACACAGGAATCTAGTGAAATTGCTTGGTTGCTCCGTTGAAAGCTCAGAAAGACTACTTGTTTACGAATACCTCCCAATCAGCAGTCTTGACAAGCTCTTATTTGGTCTCTTCTCGTCCTTGAACGTTACTCAACGCTGATAATGTTCGGTCTATTCTATTGGTGTTTATTTGTGTAGCTTGCTAGTGTTTTTACTGTATTTGAGGCACGATTGATTGCAGATAAAAAAAAACGTCATATACTTGACTGGAAAGGGAGGTATAAAATCATTGTTGGAATTGCGCATGGGTTGGCATATCTTCACGAGGAATCTGAGATTCGGATCATTCACAGAGATATTAAAGCAAGCAATGTATTTTACTGGATCATAAACACACACCCAAAATAGCAGACTTTGGCTTAGCCAAACTCTTTGCAGAAGATCAGACCCACGTTAGCACTAGAGTTGCAGGGACTTTGTAAGAATTGTCTCCACCATTCTGTCTCTTGAGGCCCCTAACATCATTTAATAAATTACTGTATAACATGAACAAATCACAATTTATACACCTGAATACAGATCATATCATTTTGAGATGGTGAAAATTATATGGAGATTCGCTTACATATGACATTGTGCAGAGGCTACGTGGCCCCGGAGTGCGCTTTATTGGACAGTTGACGGAGAAAGAAGATGTATTCAGCTTTGGTGTGCTTGTACTTGAGATTATCAACGGAAGAAAGAATCAGAGTTCGGCTGAAGACATGGAGTTCCTCATCGAAAAAAGTATGGTCCATGTGGATCTCATCACGGTGAGGTACTAAAATATACATGGCATTGATCCCTTACTAACTAAAAGGTTTATATGTTTTGTTGATGTTAGCCAATCCGCAGACATGGAGATTGTATAAAAGCACAGAGAGCTTTAAGAAATTTATAGTGTCCACTGGAAGGCAGGTATTCCGTGGAAGGGATTCAGAGTGGTTAAGTGATTTTTGTGTACGCAAGCAGCTGCAACTTTGTGGCCTTCAATGTCCCTGGTGGTGTGGATGCTGACAAGTGATGGAGAACATCTTCTGTCGCCCACAAAGCTTGCTTTCATAGATGTGGAGAGTGTGGGCGCAACTGACTTGACACCTCCCGATGTCCATTCTGCAGCTGCTGCTTCTTCATCTAGCGTTATGGAGCCTAGGTGAAAATCAACCAATGATCCTGGGGTTTCTCATCTTCGTATATTATTGGCCAGCATTATCTTCTCCGTCTATTCTCCTAAATACTCTGGAACAATCTTGACTGAGGCAACTGGGGATTACGGATGTGAAGGATTAAATTTTAGCAACTTCACTGTTCCCCAATTTCAAATCGGACGGAAAACAGCAGATTATCCATCCAGAGCTAAGTAACCGAGGGTGAATGACCAGTCTTGTATAGGGTTGGAGTTTATTCAGGTTGTAGGGTAGATAGATTCCGAGAAGCTGTTTCATACAACCTGTAATCAGGAGATTTAAATATGTACTATCTGTTTAAGAGCACACATTTTGTCAAATAAGGTTGCTTACTACGAATAATTTAATTTAGAAACAAAATGTAATATCACTAATCAATTCAAAACACTTAGCAAGCATGGGAAAGCAAAAATGCAAAGTAATTATATTGGATTTTTTGTATTTTTTTTAAATTATGGCGTGTTGTATTATCTTAAATGGACTTATATATATTAAAAGAGTTGTGTCAAAGCAACAGCATAAAAAAATTTAATTAAGAGGGCATTTAGCCTATTGATTTCTGAAAATATAATTATAACACTAATTACATAGCTTGACATTCTTGTTGGTGTATTTTTGAAGTTTCAAAACTAAAAGGAATTGCAAATTAGATTTTAAAAACATTCAGGATAATGTTTTTGTATTTAGGAGGTTACTAAGAGGTCGAGAGGCTCTTTTTGAATGTCCATTGGGCCATTTTTATGTCGGAGTTGGAATTTATATTGTGTGAGAGGTTGAGGGTTAGAAGCGGGCCGAGTGCAAAATTGCACAACATTCACACACAATAATAACTTTATTGCACATTGAATCCTCAATTACAATACACCATAATGGTGAGTCAGATCCCTCAATTACAATACATATAAATAGTTGGAGTCAGATCCAACTTATTCTCAACATAGATATGGAGGTTGAGAGAATATCTCAACAACTCCAACAAACCAAAACCAACTCCAAACCAATCTCTAAATTAATCATTAATTCTAACAAGGGTTTCATAAATGGAGGAAGGAAACTTCCATTTTGTTCATTCTTCGTGCTAAAGTAGAAAGACCATCGTTGAAAACCCTGAACATTTCTTCCATTTGTTTGGAGAGTCCAACCATTATTTTTTCCATCTCTCAAAGCTTTGCTTTTAGTTGTTGGAGGTCAACATTGCTTGGTTGACCAGCCTCTTCTTGGATCCTACGAATTTTCCAGTGGTCACTTGCCGAAGGTTCCATAAGGATTCCCTGAACGTTAACCCTGAAACTACCCCATTGATTGTCAAAACTGAAAAGGGGAGAACTATAATAACACCACCCAAAAAAGCCCTGATATTTTGCTGAATGAACCAAAGAGAGGTGTCTAACGAGTTTTAAATTCCTTTCCCTCGTAGCAATGGTTGGAAAATAGAGAGTTTAGAATCCCTCACGAAACTTGTCTTGCTAAACCAGAAGGATTCAATGCGCAGAGAGCAAATGAATTTGTCATGTCTTAGATGGACTTCCTACTTAAAGTGTTTGATATGCTTCACATTAAACCATATTAAACCATTAAACCATTAAAGTGAGGAGGCTTCAAATTAAACCATTCATTTACATTATCACCTTTCACACATATGAGGGGAAGACAGACCAAGGTACGAAGACATTACAACTGGTGGGACGATGGGAGTTACGTCATGTCATTGCTAAGGGTTAGGGGATAGGGAATGCCCCCTTTCATTATTTAATTTGATTTCTCCTTATTGCATTCTCGACCCTTCTTATTCCGAAAGGTCAACATGTGGAGTTTAGATTTCTTTTAACATGGTAGAGGTTTATTTCCATTTTCCCTTCTCTATTCAACGGAAAAGGTGTTGTAATACATATCAACATTCTTGAAAAGTATAGTGAGATTGTCTTCGTACAATGAATGAGAACGATTTATTTATTTAAGAAAAAAAAACAGTGAGAATAAATGTTTACCAACCTTTCATGATACGTAGGGAAAGAAAAGAAATAAATGTTTACCAACCTTTCATGATATATAGGGAAAGAAAAGAAACATTTGTTTACCAACTTTTCATGATATTTAGGAAAAGAAAAAAAACATAAAAATGTTTTTTTAGTAATGGATATATATTTTTGTATATTTTAATAGTCAAATTTTTGCATAGAGGGAGTCCCTTGTCCCATAAACAAGAGGGTCTTTTATACCAATTTGATGAAATAATCCATCATGAAGGGAGTCCATTGTCCCATAAACAAGAGGGTTTCATACACCAATTTGATGAAATCCAATACAAATCTTTTGACAAAATTTGGAGAAAAAAGAAAAAGAGCCATATAGAGTGAATTTTTATTCAAACAGTTACCACTAGTTGCTTGTAACTAGTTAATGTTGTTGAAAACTCTCTAATCATAGTTCGTTATCTTACCCTAACGGTCATACCATTAGAGGACAATTGTAGTATATGTACTATATATACATTATTGATGTACATATTAATTGAATTGGCTTTGTGTCTTTTCTGCCTTTCTTCTTGTCTTCTTGATCTTGTTGTTAGTTATGCACTTTCTTGCTTATATGCTTAACAGTGGTATCAAAGCATGATATTGATCTTATGAGCCTGATAGTCAGAGCACTATAGTTCTTAGTGCCTCGTAGTACCATGGTAGTTTTTCCATGGTAGATGATGAAGAAGCCGATGATGAATGTGGAGAAGAATTCCGTGTTATTTGTCTTCTCTATTTTGATGATTATTTTACCTTTTTTTTTATTATTTTCTTCCTGTCACAACCTACACTTGCAAGAATGTTGATGGATTCGACTATTGATGAATTTTGTAGGTGTGAAGTAGAAGGGCGTATTTGAAAGAAGGAGAACACTCCTCGATCGTGAACCCTCGACCTGGTAATTGAAATGAAGAATTCTCAAAGTGGAGACAAGATAAACGAGCCTTACTTCTTCGTCTCAAGTCCTTCTTTTCTCTCCAGGGTTCAATCAAGGAAGTTTCACACAAATGGAGTCTTGTGAAAAAACATAAGGCCATCTGGATGAGGAAACCAGAGGATATAACCAAGGAAGAATATGCAGCGTTTTACAAGAGTTTGACAAATGACTGGGAAGAACACTTGGCTGTGAAACATTTCTCGATTGAGGGACAACTTGAGTTCAAGGTGGTCCTCTTTGTTCCAAAGAGGGAACCGTTTGATATAATTGATACCAAGAAGAAGATAAATAACATCAAGCTCTATGTTACGTGTGTATTTATCATGGACAACTGTGAAGAATTGATCCCGGAATATCTTAGCTTTGTCAAGGTTGTTGAGGAATCTGAAGACCTTCCTTTGAATATTTTTCGCGGGACACTCCAACAAAACAAAATATTAAAGGTTATTAGGAAGAATCTTGTCAAGAAGTGTGTAGAGTTGTTCTTTAAAATTGTTGAAAACAAGGAGGATTACAATAAGTTCTACAAGGCTTTTTCAAAGAACCTTAAGCTTGGGATTCATGAGGATAGCCAGAACAAGTCCAATATCGCTGACTTGTTGAGGTACCACTCTATAAAGAGAGGAGATGAGATGACCAGCTTGAAGGATTATGTAACCCAAATGAAGGAGGGACAAAAGGATATCTATTACATAACTGGTAAATGGAAGAGAGCTATTGAGAACTCTCCATTCTTGGAGAGTCTGAGGAAGAAGGGCTATGAAGTTCTTTTCATGGTTGAGGCTATTGATGAGTATGATATCAACCAATTGAAGGAACACAAAGGCAAGAAATTGGTGTCTGCAACAAAGGAGGGGTTGAAATTGGAAGAAAGTGAAGATGAGAAGAGGATGAGGAAAAGGAAAAGAAAGATGAAGAAGGCAATGTTGAGTAAGTGGATGAAGAAAAGGAGAAGGAAGAAAAGGACACAGACATGTCAAAGCAATCTTGTATTAAACTCATAGACGCATGAACTATAAATGCTGGTGAATCGAGGATATACACAGTTGGAAGCAAAGATGGTGACACGATGATGGGTGATTGACACAACCAAGAATTTGAGGTAACACTTTAATGTGAGTTTTTATATTTAAATTTGATTACCAAAAGACAAGCTTCCAAGAAAGTCAAATATGGGAAAGAGTGGTTATAAAGTCACATCAAATTTCAATTTTTTTTAAAATAACAATGTTAAACTAACCTGAGAGAGCTGGGGAGTTCATGTTGAAGTGAGCCACTCCATTGGATTAAATTTGAAGTTAACCTTTACAAGGTGATACTTTAAATAACGCATTTTCAATATCCCTAGTTTGGGTGATGATGTTTCATGGAGATTATTGTTGAGAGGAAGGGCATTAGTCTCCAAAATTGTTGTTGCTTGCATTTGGGAAAATTGACTAGAATTTGAGGTCATCCTATTGCTTCCAAATAGCAAAGTGTTTCTTGTGAGAGAAAATTTACAAGTGTAGTTTGTGTAATTAAAGATCAAGCAAAGTGTCTACGGAGATTTTCATATACATCATCGAAAATTTTAAAATAATTCAACTCCTGCATTCTGGACTAGTGTTTGTTCAAAATTTTATGACTGGCAATTGTAATTGGGTGCATTTTGGGTTGAAGCCAACACCCTTCTGTTGAGTTTATATTCTCTATTGTCGAGGTGGATTATTGTAAAAGGGTGGAATTGCAAGAAACCCTCACTCCTTCAAGAAAGAAAAGAAGACCCATTATGAACCTGATTATGTTAAGAAATTTCCACACTATGCTCACAACAAAATCAGTGAAGCCAACCATTATGAACCTATTTTTGTTCACAAATTTCTGCAACTCACAACAAAATCAGTGAAGTCAATGAAGTTGATAATGATCATATGATAGATCAGTGTTTTGATCTTCATCCGTGTATACATTGTGAAAGTGTACACATTGTTCCAATAGCTTATACAAGTGTTGGATCTCTTCTTGGCCATACTTGCAAATGACAGTCAAGGGAATTGGAACCACTTGTCCCTGACAGGGGGGAAATCTAGTTGAGTCAGGTTCCAAGTTTGATTTAGAGCCTATGAACAAATGATCAAATATGCAACCTAGTTCCTGGTATGCAGTCTTGTTTCTAAACATATTGTTCTTGATAGTTTGTGGACAGCTTAAAACCACTAATTGAGCAGAAGACATGAAGTTCTACTTGTTACATTTTCATATTTTTGAGCCTTGATCTCTTGTTAGTTTATGGTCAACTTAAAACCATACCATTTAGTAGAAGACATCAACTTCTGCTAGACATTTGGTTTGTGGTCACCCCGAAACCACCAAATGAGTTTGTGGTCCCCCTTAAACCACCAATTTAGTAGAAGACATCAACTTCTGCTATTTTTTCAGAGTTCAGAGAGGATCTTAAGCCCTCTGAATATTTTTCTTGACACATTACTAGTTGTCAATAAGTGGCGGTTTTTCAGGCAAGAGCGAACTTATGATTAAGGGGGGATGCTGAAAACTCTCTAATCATAGTTGGTTATCTTACCCTAACGGTCATACAGTTAGAGGACAATTGTGGTATATGTACTATATATACATTATTGATGTACATATTAATTGAATTGGCTTTGTGTCTTTTCTGCCTTTCTTCTTGTCTTCTTGATCTTGTTGTTAGTTATATACTTTCTTGCTTATATGCTTAACAAATGTCAATGAAATCAAGTAAAAGTCTTTTGGAAAATTTTGAAAAAATAAGGAATGGATGCATGTGCAATTGTTGTGGGGTTGGAAAAGTGTCCAGGGAAAAGAAATCCTTAATAATGTTTGGGTAGGGAAAAAGAAAGTGTAAAAACGTTTAAGATTTAATATTTTAATTAAAAATTTTAAAAACAATGGATTTTTCGAAATGATCACTAGCTTTTGTTGTAAATGTGGATGAAGCCACCTACAAGTTTTTCGTAAAAAAAAATGGAATCATGTACAATTATTAAGGTTTAGAAAAGTTTTGCAAAAGTCTTTTGAAAAGGTAAGGGAGACTTTGAATTTTTAAGTAGATTGGAAAATGATGAAAAAAATTCTTAAAACAAGTGAAAATAGTAACAAAGCTTCTTATACATGTCTCTTTGAAATGTTTTAATATATATTGAGTGGAAAGAAAAAAATTATAACAATTATTAAACACTTGAAACTTGTACATTATTTGTACATAGTCTAAAAATAAAAATAGAAGTGATGTGAACTCTTTATATTTTTAATAGTTTATGGAGAAGTCTATTAACACTCTTAAAAATCCATAATCGAAGCAAATTGTGCAATATAAATAACTGTATATACAATTCCATCAACTCTTTTAACTTTATGATTTTTAGACAAAATTGATTCGAAAACATAACAGAAAAAAGTTCACTAAGTTTAATATTTGAAAAATTATAACCTTTAATAATTAAATTAAAAACCATATATTAAATTTTTTTATATTATTATGATATTAAATCAAATCTATTATAATTATAATAATTGAAATGTATTTAAACTATTATTATCTTTAATAAACAAATTAAAAACTATATACTAAAATAAAGTAATATTATTATAACATTAAAGAAAATCTATTATAATAATTGAAATGTCACTATATTAAATTTTTCTAATACAAAACCTTTAGATGGTTAAAAAGGTAAAAACACCTTTTAATTTACAATTATTAAAAATTAA
>SNQJ01S0182185.1:0-19168 GCA_010110895.2 Picea sitchensis | reverse complement strand
GCAGGTGTGCACAGAGTCAAGTGACTTCAACACTTCGACGTTGTTGAAGGTTTTCCGCAAGGAGTGCGTGCAAGAGTTTTCTTGAAGGACTTGAGGTCGTGGGGAAAAGAGTAGGAGGGATAGGACCTTCAAATTTGTTGAAGGACAACGTAGAAAAGTTGTGCCTTGAAGTTTGGAAAGAAGCGTCGCAAGTTTGCACGCAGGTGGATAAGTTCTGTGGAAGAACAATTAGTCATTTCATGGATTGCATAAGGAAGAATGGATGGTCGATATATTCCAGGGAAAATTAGCGAATCATCATGAGCCGTTGGATCTCGCGGGGGTGCAGGGGGATACTGCAGATATTCCCATAGTGTTTAAATCTCATAAGGGGCAGAGTCGTTGATCCAAGCCAGCCAGGGGCGTTGGATTATTCACGAAATCGCCTATCGGGATTTCGTAAGAAAGGAATCGAAGATTTGGTAACGGGAGTCGCGAAATCGCGATATGAGATATCTCGATGGCTACAAGTACAGTGTGGGGCCACAGGAGTTGGTGGTGGATAGGTAGCACACTATATCAGGGTTCGGGAAACGTAAAGTCCCAAAACATTGGACATCAGGATTCACGATCCCGCGAAGTCTGAAATCCTGACGAGGTGACGGGACCGTTGAAAAGTCAAAGCCATGAGCTCATCGGAGTTTTGGCATATCGGGACTCGGAAGTCGGAGAACCGAGTTGCTCGACACCGTGAGTGTCGATATCCGGATAGAGAAAATCCTGACAAAGGAACGAAAGGGTCAGTGTTGACTCATATCGGGTCTCAGATATTCGAGAGTCCTATGCTCGATCACTGACCTCGCAAGGTTGTGAAGTCGGATTCCCCGATAAGTAAAGAGAGGGGGAGTCGCGTAAAGAGATCTGTGGGTGCATATTTCCCAATAGGGAAATAGAAGGACCGGTTAGTGTTCCTCGGGTCGAGGAAAGAGAAGATATTGTGAGAAGGTGTGCCTGTGGGTGTGACACTGTGTCACTCACCCTAGCGTGAGGAATAACAACTATTCCCCGATATACGTTATGCTCTTTCTCACAAGGAATTGAACCAATTCAGAAGGATCACAAGAGATTACGCCCGACAAATCGGAGCATTTCCCTTAACTCCATTACTTCCTCATAGAAAACAAGTAAGAAGACTGGTGGTTGATACCCCTGACCAGGTTTTTGCTCACACAGTATAATACCTAATAGATTTATCCCTCACCTAAATCACACACCCTCTTAATATAATCCTTGAAACACCAACTGGTAACTTCTCCGAGCCTGACCATTTTTTCGAAGAGGAAGGGTTTAACTCAGAACGCTTAGTTTTGGGATCGGAGGATATGGATTATAACAATGATCATGATGAAGAAAGGGAAAACCCACCTCAGAATAATCAACCTTGGCTAGCCAGAGATGCTTTGTCCATTCTTGGATGAGTACATAACATTCCCTAACATCCAGAGAAGTTACTCCCTAAATTTGACCATGAAACCTCAGGATTGCCTATAGACCATATCAAAAAATTCATAGTAGCTATCAGACTGATGGATGTCCAACATGAAGACATAGTATGTAGGATTTTCCCCTATATGTTTGAGAATTCTTCTTCCACATGGTATTTTAACTTACCTGTAGGTTCTATAACTAGTTGGACAAAGTTTCAAAAGGATTTTCTAGATAAATTTGCAGAAGAAACCACTACAGGAGCTTTGATGGCTAAGTTGTTCGCCACCACCATGAGTTAAAAGGAGAAGGTTAAAGACTTCAATAAAATATTTACCACTACCTTAAACAAATTCCAACCTGAAGCTAAACCTACTAAGGAGTTTCAAATCAAAGTATACGTTAACACTCTCCCAACTTCCATTTCAATGTTTGTGAAAAGGGTTGAGAAACCAACTTTAGCTGAGAATTTTGAAGAAGCAAAAATTATAGAGTTACAGATGAAAGGATGCAAAGAAGGCCAGGTCTCATTAGTTAAGAAAGAAGTTCAACCTCCTCCCAGGAAAGGACTACTATTGACGAGACCACCAGGGAAATAAACATAACAAGGTCCTGAAAAGGGAAATGGAGACATAGAATACCTACAACGCATGGTAAAGAAGTTGTCAAATGAAATCATAGACATGAAAATAAGTGTAGGGGAGGGGAACCAAGGCCATATTCCCTATAAACCTTTTTTTTTTTAAATCCATCGTTCAAAGCAATTGAACCCCCCCCCCCAACCAACTTAAACATCGATATGGGAAACATAGCATCCAACTCTTTCTATACTTATCACCAAGAGAAACATTTTGAAAGAGACTTCCCACATTGGTTGCATGCCATGAATTTGATGGCCAACCGATTTCTAGATGAAGTTTTCCTAACCAAACAATCAAGTGGATCAATTATGAATGTTGTTGATCAAGAAGGAATTTATCCACCAGAAGAAACAACCATGCTTATATGGGATCATGACCTATCAATGCCTTTTAATGACCTATTTGAGGTTCAAGAACCACCCTCAGAGGTATTGGACGTGCAAACATGAAGTAGGGTTCAACCTATCTCAAGAAATCTTACTACTCCCCCAACTTCAGGAGGAAGACCAACTCTCGATCACCCGAAAGCACCTTTTGTTACCCGAAGAAATCCTATAAACATCCATACATGAGAATCACCCAAGCTATACTACAACATAGTAGAAGACTTGAAAAAGTTGAAAGCAAACATATCAGTCATGGACATATGTAGAATCCCTCAGTAAAAGGACTTTATGTTACAAGCATTGAAATCAATAGAAAATCCTACAACAAGCACTAAGCAAGGAGAAAATCTAAATCCCACATATCTAAGGAATAAACCAACTATGAACACCTGCTCTGAATATAAGAAGGGAAAACCTTTTGTCCCACCGTTCCTTTTGACATTTGATTTCTTCAACATAAGCCTCCATAATTGTTTGGTTGACATGGGAGCATCCTCTAATGTCATTCCATTGTCTATTTGAAAAACATTAAGTGCAGTCCCTCTCAAAAGTGATAAGCATGTTATAAAACTAGACAAAACCCAAGTGAAGGTTATGGGAGAGCTCAAAGATGTGATGATTAGAATAGCGACATGCCCTAAATTTTTGCAAGTAATTGACATCATTGTAGTAGATATTCCAGAAGCTTATGGGTTGTTATTAATTCAAGATTAGTCTGAGCAGTTAAACAAATACTTTAGTACAGACTAGGATCACCTTTGGTTTCCATTAAAGGGACACATGAATATGATCATGATAGATAGGGAAAGGTATCTAAAACATATTGTCACTGACTTAGAAACCCTCAATGAACCCTCATTGACACATTTCCCCGTGCTAGGAAATTATTTTTGTGACTTTGATTTTGGGAATTTCTCCCCCTTCTCAACTGATGTCCCTCTTACTCAAAACTATGATATGATTTTTCCAGAAATATTTCCGACGACGTCAAAGGAAAACCTCTTCTGTCAAGAAGCTGCATTAGAAATCACGAAACAAACAATAGGAGAGGAGGAAAGAGACAAAAAGGGAGAAGATGATAGGTTTCACCAAATAGTTTGTACCTTATAATTTGATGGATCTAAATCACAATAAGGGTCAGGGGTAGGGTGCATCCTCATTGATCCAAAAGGTAAACGATATTTCTTGTTCTGTAGACTAGAATTCAAATGCACAAACAACACCATCGAGTATGAATCTCTAGTACAAGGGATAAATAAATCCATAGACTTAAATGTTAAATAATTGAAGGTTTTTGGAGATTCTAAAATCATCCTTAGACAATTAAGGAACACTATACATTGCAACTCTCCACACCTAAGGAATTACCAATAGGAAGTGCATGGGATAATAGAGAATTTTGAGGCCTTCAACATTACAACGATCTCCAGGACAAAGAACATTCTTGCTAATTCTCTGGCCATCGTTGCCTCAAGGATATCACCTCTAGAATATTATGAAGACTCCATGTTCATTATGGAGCTACTATACAAACCGTCGGTGCCCAACAATATTTCTAATTGAAAGGTATTTGAAGGAGATGAACAGATCATAATTTTTTTGACCAATTAGGATAATTTTAAAGACTTGGCTATTGACGATGAAGTATCCCAAGAACAATTAGCAGAAATCGATACTCAGATAGATAAACTGACTAACAAACCAAGATATCACACGATACTGAAAGGGATAGATAATTTAGAAAACCTTTTTGAATTAAGAGAAAGGTTCAAAGGGTCAACCAACAAAAATACGGGGATTTCTTGTCCCATGCATGAAACTATAAATCTAGGAACCCCCAAAAACCCCAAGAATATAAATCTCTGAAAGACAATATCTAAAGAGGAAAGGAAGGCCTATCTCAAACTGTTCAGACAATATCAAGATGTTTTTGCTTGGTCCTACCGAGATATGAAAAATTATAATACTCAGATCATTCAACACACTATACCATTAAAACCTGAAGTGAAACCCTTCCAACAGAAGCTTTGGAAGTACCACACATCCTTGGAACCTCTCATGTGTCAAGAGTTAAAGAAACTATTAGATGCCAAAATTATATTTCAGGTTAGACACTCTCCATGGGTAGAAAATTTAGTTTCTGTGAGGAAAAAGCCTGGGAAGATCCGCCTATGCATAGATTTCAGAAACCTCAACAGATCTTCAGAAAAGGACAACTACCTAGTCCCACCGATGGAGAAACTCTTGCAAACCATTTCAAGATCTGAGATTTTCTCCCTGCTGGATGGTTTTTCAAGCTACAACCAAGTTCTAGTCTCAGAGGAAGATTGTTTGAAAACTACCTTCTGAACCAAGTGGGGAACCTTCTCTTATAAATGTATGCCCTTTGGGTTAATCAACGTAGGGGAAACCTTCCATAGGGCCATGGGCATAGCTTTTCAAGGACTAATCAACAAATGTGTAGTAGTGTATTTGGACGATGTCACTATGTATTCAAAGAACAAAGGAGATCACATCCAACATTTAACCCATATTTTTGAAAGGTGTAGGAAATACGGTATATCTTTAAACCCTAAGAAAAATATTTTTGGTGTCGAGGAAGGTAAGTTGTTAGGCCACATTATATCTCAAGCAAGGATCTGCATAGACCTGGAACGGACTAAGGCTATATCTCAACTTCCATTACCCAAGAACAAAAAGGTTATGCAATCATTCTTTGGGAAAATCAATTTTGTAAGAAAATTCACCCTCGATTTCGCTGAAACTATAAAACCCTTACAAAAATGATTCATAAAGATGTTGAATTTAAGTGGGATGATGAACAAAAGAGGGTTTTCAACAATGTTAAGACTGCAATATCTTAGTCTCCAATGTTATGAAGTCCTGATTTCAGCAAATATTTTTTCCTCTATACCTTCGCCTCTAACCAATAGTTAGCTACAGTATTGAATGAGAAGGATGATGACAATGATGAGGCCTCGATATCATTCATGAAAACTAATCTCCAAGGGGCTGAAACTGATTACCCTGCTATAGAAAAACAAGCTTATGAGGTATACAAGGTAGTAAAACACTTTAGATCTTACATCCTTAAGAACCATACCAAAGTCATCGTGCCTCAATCTGCAGACTGATCCCTATTTACTCAATAGGAGATGGGGGAAAGAAGAGGAAAATGGATGGCAGTAGTCCAAGAATTTGATCTTTATATAAAACCTGCTAAATTGGTTAAAGGACAAGGGTTATGCAAACTAACAGTTGAATCCCAAGAACAATTAAATGAAGACCCCAATGGGAGAATGAATTGGCATTATGGTGTGGTGAAGATCCATACGTCTCCCCAGGGAATGAGTCTTGGTACACAAAACTAAATTATCTCATGCATCATGGGAATTTCCCAGAAAACCTAAACCCTAGGGTGTTACAAATTATTTTGTTCACTCTGATGATGACTCTACATGCATGTGTCAGGCTCTCAAAACAATCTTTTACATGAGGCAAATGACTGATTTCTTCCCCTACAAGGGATGATATTATAATGACACCGCAGGATGACAGTGGTACATAGTGTGAAAATCCTTGATTTTCACAGGCTGCTCTATACCTAGCTCGCGGGGTTTTCATAGGATGCTATATAGGCAGGGTGCGATGGAATTTGAAGATAAGGAAAGGAAGAAGTTCACAAAGTTTATAGAAGGAGAATATTCTAGAATGTGAGGTGTCATATGTATGGTTCTGATCCTACTGTCTTCTCTGATTTGGTGGGATCATCCTCATCCTTTTAACCACTTCACCTTCTCCTATATAATGATGGGGTTTTTCATGGAAAAGGTTAAGCAAGGTTGAGCAAAAAATTGTTGGAAGAATAGGCAGAAGACTATGTGAAGGATCCTGTTACAACTGATGCTTGAGGCCTCCATTTGTCCATCAATATTTTGTGGACCATCTTCATACAAATTAGGAGCAAGTGTATGTGTCTGTTGGAACAAAGGACCACTGAAAGGGAACTTGCGACATCAAGGCAATTTGGTTGTATCTTCCACTTTTACTTAATAATATGGTGACATGTTTCTTTCCGATAAAATCATTAGCATTTTATACATAACTCCTTGATCACATGTTTAGGTTTTCATTAATTATTGTTTCTTTCACTTTGGTTGGTTTGTGTCATTGCATATCTTATCTCACAAGAGCGTCGGAGCGAAGAAGGGAAAACAAAGATATAAAGAATTGATATCTAAAGGTATGTCATCCATTCCTTCTTTGGTAGTAAATTAAATGATAGTAACTTAGGGAAAGAGCCATGTCCTATCTTGTTTTTTTCTAGATCCAGGTGGATCTAGGGAGATTAGTTTATGTCTGCATTCACTGATTTATCCAATAACAAAATTGGCGACTCCACTAGGGATACGACTTGTTTGTGGTTTTTGTTGTCCATTTTCTTTTAGCCTACCTTTCTTCACTTTATTTCAGTCTTTGAGTCTTTGGGAGATCCAACCAGACTCTTTGGATTTAAAAGTTTCCTTAGATTCTTTATCCTTCTTCCAAAACTTCTTTCTTTATAGACACTTCCGCACTGTACCCTTACATAGTCTATGGAAACCTTTGATTTCCACACCCAAAATGCTTGTTCCAGTGCATAATTTTCATGACCTGCTCACAGCTAGCATACAAAAAGCTTTGATTTCCTCAATGTAACCTACTACTAGGTTGCGGCGGCGTGTGTAATTTTTTTTTGGTTTGGGTCTTGTCATCTTTTGATGCCCAGTTTTTCTTTAGCCAGCTAGGAGGAACTTTTAATGCCAGTGTGTGACTAATTTCTGAGTTTGAAACTTGTTGTCGATTGGTTTTCAGAGATCGAACACCTTTCTTAGTCATTTTTCAAGTTTTACCTCTTGATTTTTATGAACAAGGATATAATCTTTGATTTCACATCTGCGTATTTTATTGATTAAAAGTCTTTGGATTGGATTTCAAGTTTTGGATTGATTACATTTTCTGGATTGCTTGATGATTGGAAAGTCATTTTTCATTTGCATTTGTTGAAACACTTTCTTGTCATTTTTATTTTTATCTTCATTGAAAGTTTGATTTGGGTGCTTGTTGGGTGTATCAATTTTCTTTGATTACTTGTCCTTTCTTCACTATATCCCTATTTTGGTTTCAAAAAGGAAGACTTAAGGTCACTTATTATTTTAAGTAATCATACATAAGAAAGTTTGTTGCATTCAAAAGAAGAGAACATTGAGAAACTTCATTGTTTATGGTTTTTTGCAATTGTGTTCATTCAAGAAAAAGAAAGTAGATTTTGTAGCTTACATCATTCTAGAAATACCTTCTCCCTGTTGTAGATAGATTTCATTGAAAAAAAGTTTTCATCATTCATTTCCATTTTCATATTATTGGATCAAGGTCTTACACAACATTGGTTTCATTCCCATCTCCCTCTTGAGTAACAACAGCCTCTAAAAAACATTGTAAAATCTAAAACTCAATTAGTAACTTTTATTTTCTAGGGATCATTTACACCAACATTAGATAGGCTAGAGCTTTGGAATAGGATAGATATTTGGAATAGGTTGTGAGACACACTCTCCAAAGCACAAAACACACAATAGCATCTTGTGATAGGGAGTTTTCAAATCCATTGGCAACATTTTTTCCTGGTAAGCCCTTCTCACACAAGGGTCAAACCTGAGGTCGCATTGAGATTAGAAGAGTTACTCACCCTGCTTTGATGGTCTCAGTGTAGAGATTGCGCATATTATAGGGGTCACTTGAAGGTATACCCACAATGATGAGTGTAAGCCTCTCAAGTTGATTTCGAGCTAGATACTCTGCCTTTGTGTGTGGATCAGACTATCCATTGTTTCCCTAGGCATCATTATTGTTCTTGGTAGACTCAATTTCCTATCTTCTTAAGGTCTTACATAAGGTGACTGTGGAGGGGAAAGTCTTCATGGTACCTGGAATCGATGTTGGCCAAACTCACGCAGGCTCCTTGGAGGGTATACCCATGATTATGTGTCGGAGCTTTCACCAGGGTGTAAGTCTGTTAAGAAGGTCGTCAATGTAACTTTTACACCTCCTCTATCCTAGACCCTTCTTGTCTTGACTTTGTGACATTGGATTTCATCACCAATTAGTGAATTCGAAATAAGAAGGTTTTGTTTGCATGGTTTGATTCCTAGATTTTATTAGCAAGTGTTGTTTGTTTCTATAGTTGGCCATAGAGTTTTTTCGTAAAATATTTGGTCCAGCCAACACTGACCCTCCACGCCATTCACATAGGATGAAAGGAATACCCCCGGAAGATCAGGAAGGTTCTCAACCCTTGCCTTCTAACCCATTGAAGGCATCTCCTATCTCGTCTCTTCATCCAGAGGGTCTTATCTACCTTTTATGGGAGGATTTGGACAAAGTGGCTCCAATCCAATTGGAGGCTCTACTCCATCATTCACTTCTGGTTATTAGATTCTTGTTGGAGGAAAATATAACAGTGGGGGGAAAACTCAATTTGGAGGTCACACCACCCCCACTTGGAGGACAACCACCGCTTAGAGGTTATACCCCACCTTATGGACATAAAATTCCAGGATCATTAGCCCAGTATTGGAACCTTCTCATCTAGGTAAATCCACATTCATCTTGGGGGTAACCAACTCAAGTTTTCTCTTTCATACCCCTAGTTCGGACCAGTCATATCTCGGTTCTTCCAATCCCATTTGGGGTTCGAACGTTCAATCTAGTGTCATTTTCCAAGGGAACATACCTAATCAGTACAACCCTATAGGCTACATGCCTCCACACTCATGTCTGAATCTCTTAGGACCTTCGCCTCACATGTAGACTCCTTATAGTCCTACTGGTATACCGACAAGAATCCCTCCCCAAAGTCACCAGCACCCTCACTTGAATAGACAATTACCCTTTTTAGCCACTTTGGATATACTTGACCTGTCTAGAATCTTGAATGACCCCATCCTACATTCTCCCCATTGGCCCATTATAGCTGCCAATATACCGTCAGACATTCCAAAATTTGACAGTAAACCAAGAGAAGATCCAAACAACCATGTCATGAATTTTCACCTTTGGTGTTCATCCAACTCTTTGATGCATGATTCCATTCGGTTACGACTCTTCCAATGAATTCTTATGGGTTTGGATGAAAAGTGGTATATAGATCTACCACAAGGCTTCTTCACCGACTTTAATACCCTTGCCATGGCTTTCCTCACACATTACCAATTGCCCATCCATTATGAAACAGGAATTGATATTTTGAGTTCCTTCAAGCAGAATTCAGCCACTCATATCTCCGATCGCATCCATGAGTGGAGAAGAAGATGAATTTTTATCAAACTCGATCTTCCCGATCAATTATTGGAAGAATGGTTCACGAAATCATTTGTGAATAAAATATCTCATGACATTTTCATGGGTGGAGTTGTCATAGAAGAACGTGCGATCAATCGTGATCGGTACCTCGATCTTTTTTATTTGCAAATGGGTACTCTTTATGACTTTCTCCCTGATGCTCCCCGTCCTTCTACCACCTCTACCTCAACTACCCATGTTGCTTCTCATGAAAATTATGGTGTGATTGGAACTTTCCATGCTCAACCTCAATCTACAAAAGCCTCTCCCACCAATCCCAAATCTACTCCTACTCCTTCCACTAGAAAAACATCATAGTTTAACTCCAGTCAATCTACGCTTGTCAAAAAAAAAAATCTAAAAAAGGAAAGGGTAAGAATAAGGAGGATAAAAATAATCCACAATATGAGAAATCCAAAATGCAACATGTTGATGACAAGGATAAGCGCAAACCCCGATACACTTGCCTTATCTGTGATGATGATCACTACACAAAATATTGTCCAAGACATGCCGAGGTTACTAAGTTCCTTCAGGGGACCGCGAAGCCTCCCAAATTGGTCGTTTTGTCTGAACCTTTCCCTTCTCAATAGCAGGCCCAATTGGTCATTCATGACCAACCCTCTCCTTCCAACACTTCCTATGTTCTTATGTGTACTGATGATTCAAAAAAGAATGACGTTACACTTACTACTCGGGCCAAAGATTATTCTTCTTCAAAGGATAAAGTTGACATTATACCAACTTCGTTGGTTCAAACACCTCCCTCAACTCACCTCCTAATGGTCCTCTTCATCTCGAACGACCGAGCTCCGATATGATTCTTCGCCCCCCTCCATGATGTCAGCTCTTGAAGTCCTTCAAAGTTGTCTTTCTCAATGAAAGGAACTGTTAAAGGCTATTGGTGGAATTAATCCTACGGATACAAATTTGATAATTTTTGACCTGGAAGATCACATCCCAAGGCTACCCCCTCAACTAGCATTTCAAATACAAGTTGTTGTCGCAGACAAGAACATCTGTAGAACCATTATTGACGAGGGTGCCTCAACGTGTGTAATGTTTGTTGCCTTTTGGAAATCCATTGGCTCTCCTCCCTTCACTGAATCACACAACACACTTAAGGAATTCAATGGCTCTATCTTTAAGACCTACAATGTACGTCCCTCATTGTCTATTACGTTGGAAGGAAAATTGATCAACGTCGAAGTTGAGATCTTTGATTTACCTCTCGATTATAACCTCCTACTTGGCCGTAGCTGGATTAATTCCATGCGTGCAATTGTGTCTACCCTTTTTCAGGTCATACATTTTCCACACCAAGAAAAATTCATTACTCTAGACCAACCGGCCTTTTTCAACTCTAATTCCCGTACTAGAAACGTACCCTTTATTTCGAAGACATCTCCTGGGTATGAAATGCCATTGTGGGTCTACTAAAATATTACACTTTGATGGGTACTTTCCAAATCCCACCTCTCGATTTTACACCTCCTTTGGTGACCTCGATCAACATGATTTCCACCTCTATTCACGAAACCCCCTGTGTCTCACAACGCGTGGATAGTACCTGACCCTGGTGATTATATTCACTATGGTGAGCAAATTATTTAAAGTCCAATTGAGTCGACTTATCAAGCCACTCAATTGGCAACCTCTTCTACCCCCTCTCTTAGTGATTCATATCCCGATCCATTTCACGTAATTTTTCCTACCGACGAGATGATTATGTCTGTTATGTCTATGGAAGAAGCCCCCTAGGATGATGGACATCATCATTCCATTCTCTTCCTAGAAAATCACACTTTAGAGAGTTACCAATGGATTTTGATGTCGTTGACCATTGTTCTCATTTCCTCTATTCCTGAGTCAACACACGATGCACTTTACGAAGGGAACCTGAGTAATATTTCACCCACTATTCCTCTTGACATATCTATACAACCTAGAGTTGTTGAAAATGTTCACATCGGAGCCGCTTGTTCTGATAATGAAGTCATCACTTATAAATCTATTTTTAAAGAATTCCATGAATTTTTTGCTTGGAGTTACCAAGAGATGTCGAGTATTGACCCCGATATCGTTGTACATGAAATTAAGACCTACCTAGACACTAAAACCGCTTGGCAAAGACTTCGCCTGGTCCACCCCCATAATGTCGTTGCTATCAAACTCGAAGTTTAAAAAATTATCAAGGCTAGTTTTATCCATCCTGTGGCTTTAACCGATTGGGTATCGAATCTTGTTCCGATCAATAAAAAACAAGGCAAGATCAGTGTATGCGTCGATTATAGGGATATTAATAAAGCTTGTCCCAAAGACAACTTTCCAACCCCCTTCGTTGACCAGATCGTCGACAATTGCATCGGGAGTGAAATCTTCTCATTAATGGACAGTTTCTTCGGCTATAAACAGATTAACATTTTACCCACGGATCAACATGAAACCTCTTTCATTTGTCCTTGGGGTACTTTCACCTACCAGAAATTACCTTTCGGTTTGAAGGACGCTAGGGCAAATTTTCAACATGCCATGTCTTATGCTTTCCACAATATCAAGCACATCATACAAACATATCTCAATGATCTACCGACGCATTCCATGCATCGCCAAGACTACCTCACCCATCTCCGAGCCATTTTCCTTCACTGTCATTACTACCATATACGTTTAAACCCACACAAATGTGTTTTTTGTGTGGAGTCTAACCAAATTCTAGGTTTTATTGTGTCATCTCATTGAATTAGGGTGGATCCTTTGAAGGTTGAGGCCATCCTTAATTTACCTCCTCCTTCTAACTTATGCCAACTCCAAATTTTGCAAGGGAAGGAAAACTTTTTGCGTCGATTCATTCCTAACTACGTTGAGTTAACGCTAGTATTTACTCGAGTGTTGAAGAAGGGTTACGAATTTGTATGGGACGAGACTGCCAACAAAGCCTTCGAAGATTTGCAACTCTCCCTAACATCAACACCACTTCTTTTTCAACCAGATTACAATCGAGACTATTTCCTCTACCTTGCCACTTTGAACTCTACCATTTCCATGGTTTTAGTCCAAGAGGATGAATTGCATGACTACCATGTAATTTATTATTTGAGTCAAAGTTTCACGACTACCAAGGCCAAATACCTACATGTGGAAAAATTGGCCTTGGCAGTTGTTCAAGTTGTCCAACGTTTTCGTCACTATATCCTATTACGGAAGACCACTGTCATTTCCGATTGCAACCCTATGCAGCATGCCCTTACACGCCAATTTCTACGGGGAAAATACTCCAAATGGATAGTGATTCTCCAGGATTTTGACTTAGAGTTCGAATGCGCTAATTCTAAGAAATATTTGGTATTTTCCGAATTGATATGTGACCTTCCCTCTACTGAGACAGAAAATGTGGCAGTGGATTCCTTACCTGATGAATCTCTTTTTCTTATTAGTTATGATGATGCTTGGTATGGAGATATTATCATTTACCTGTAGACTCAAACTTTCCAGCCTAACCTCTCTAGTACAGATCGTCATTGCATATGGTATCAATCCTGTCAATACATCATTCTCGGTGACACTCTCTATCACCAGGGTATTGACTCTATTTTCCGACATTGTCTCATCTTCGATGAGGCTGAGAAAGATTTGAATGAATTCCACTCTGGACAATGTGGTGGTCATATGTCTGGGTATGCCACTTCCTAAAAGATCTTATGAGAAAGGTACTTTTGGCCTTTTTTTTTTAAAGACTGTTTAAATGTCATCCATAAGTGTCATGCTTGTCAAACGTACAATAACAAGACAAGATCTCATCCTGCTCCTTTACACCTTGTAGTTTTCGTTGGACCTTTCGCAAAATGCAACATTGATTTCATGACATGTAACCCTCTCTCGGTCGGGAGCATGGATACATCATCGTAGTCATGGATTATTTCATGACATGGGCTGAGGTGATGCCTACATTCGAAAATAATGGAAAAAATGCAGTCGTATTCATATTCAATCATATCATCACGCGATTTGGAATCCTGCAAGCTATCATCATTGATCACGATAGCCATTTTCAAAATTCCATGATGTCCGAGCTTACCGAAAAGTTGGGTCTTCAGCATGAAAGCTCAACCCCCTACTACCCGCAATCCAATGGTAAGTTGAAGCAAAAAACAATTTTCTTATCACTATGCTTCGATGGATAATAGGAATTCACACGACAAGTTGACACACAATGTTGTTTTCATCATTATGGGCCTATCGAACATCCGTGAAGTCTTCCACATGATTTACATCTTTTCAGTTGGTGTATGGTATCGAAGTTGTTCTACCGATTGGATGTGAGATACCATCATTGAAGCTAGCTGTTGAACTTCTCCCAAACACCTCTACCAAAGAAGAAATTCTATTGTATATGATGCAATTAGATGAAACCTGTCATGATGCCACCCTGGTTATTGAAAACCAAAAGAAACGCATAAAAGCCCAATATGACAAGCATGTCAAGCTGCGTGTTTTCTCTGAAGGTGATCTAGTTATCCTCTATGAACAAGATCATGATTTACTAGGGGCTGGAAAATTCAAGACTATGTGGCGCAACCCTTATACCATCAAATGAGTGTTGGAGAAGGGAGATTATGACTTAGTAGATTATGATGGCATTCCTTTGAGTGAACCCAGAAATGCGCTTTACTTGAAGAAGTACTATGCTTAGGTTATCTTTGCATGAGTGCTTGTATTTTTAATGTATCATACTTTTGTGTGCTTTTTCGTTATTTGGTTTCAACCCCTAGCTGCTTACCTTGTGTTGTGCTTGGTTTCCAAATGTTGGTGTCTTCGCTACCCCACATTGGCTTTGTCGATGGAGCTAGTCATAGTACTTAGAAATTAGTATCCACTTCTTGGGCAATCTATGCACCTACGAACAAGTTAATAAGTCTACATGGTGTTTTCCTCGATCGTGCCACTAACAATATCGTGGAATATAGTGTCATCATCGAATTGTTGACCAACATTATTTCACTTGGAATCTTTCACCTGGTTGTATGTCTTGATTCCCAGTTAGTGGTACTACAACTAAGTAATCTCTATGTTATCCGAATTCCTACTTTGTTACAGGTATATTTACGAATTCGCATCTTGGAATTTTATTTCGATTACATTGAATATCAACATATTCCTAGATGTCTAAATACATTAAATGATGCATTAGCTAATTATGTGTTAGACAGAAATTTGAGACACATGTAAATCCAATCACAATTCACATTAAATCAAGTAAGCCAGCAGAATCCTCATGTATATATGTATATATAACGATAAAAGTGTTTTACAAAAAGTGTTTTCCGTCCGAAGACCAAATATCAAAATACAAAGCCCATGGCTTCTACAAAATGGAATCAAGGATGTTGCTCATGACCACTACTTCCCGGGATACCCTGTGAAGTAGTTGACTAAGTGAACCAAATACGCATAGAGTATGACGTTGATAGCGTCTCGGAATTTCACCGATTGAAATATCCAGGATATCTGTGGTCAATCCCTCTAGGTTTTGCTCGACTGCCTCATAGTCTTCAGCATCCCATCTTGCTAGCACAATTGCTTCCCCTTGTCTTTGGATAGGGGATGTACTTGGAGGCCAGTGTGGCCCTACATCTGCATTGTCAAAATATTTTGATTAGTCATCGGATTGAAATCATAAAAAACATCTTATATTTTAAAATTCACAAAAAACATCATAAAAACAAAACATTTTTCTTACCTACATCTCCCCACTGAAATCCCTCAGGTAGAACCAAGTAGGGTTCACCTCTAAAATCCAACCCAATATATGCATAATATTCCACCATCAGGATCTGGGGCCTCAGCCAGTCAAACAATGCATCCTTGTATTTAATGATGGGGCCCGCTACATGTCGATCCATGAGGTCACACCACCTCTTCATCCTTGGGTCTCATGGGGCCAGTATGCCCCACTCTACCTGTAAACATAAATGGGGCACCCTCTATAAAAATAAAGACACCAAAATATAATCATATCCTAATTGTTTCAGGTCCCCCTTCTTGCATTTGGTTAGTTGAGTCCTCATGCTGCGAAGGACTCCATCACTCCAGTTGAACACCCTAGGTTCCATGCACTCCACAACATATTGAAAATACCTTTGGAGGGCCATGTGAGGATATGCACTCCCCACCATACATGCAATGGTAAAAATAATGGTTCAGAGGGGTAAATCCCAGACACCTCTGATGGCAACTTTTCCCTTACGTCTCTCGGCCCTAGGATCATAGTATCGATGGAGATACTCACTCATTGGTAGACCACCACCTATACCTCCAATCAAAGTCACATGAGACCCATGATGAGATAACCCCATCAAGAAATAGATATCTTCGATCTCTAAGGATAGTACATGGGGACCCACATGAAACACCTGCTAATCCACACCCCACGTGTGGACCAGATACTCCAGTAACCTTAGTTGGTCTCTCATGCCCTAGATTTAAAAAAAATTCAGTAAACCACATTGTCGGAGGGAATTCATAGTGTCTGGGTCATTCAAAGCATCATGGTCATCAACTTCATGCTCCCTCTCCCTTCACTCTAGCATTTTGATGATAAAATACCTTCATTGGGACAATAAAAGGGAGTTAGCATCCTCATTTGTTGATTTCGGAATTTTCTATTGGCTAAAACGCATAAAGAATTTTTTGGTTTTTAGCCACCGCAGGAAGAGCTTTTACAAAGTGTGGGGTTTTTGCAAGTGAGCCACAGGGCACCTGTGGAAATCATTTATGTCTTTGGGTCCCGATACTGGTCACCTACGGCAGCCCTAGTGCGTGCCTACTGGCCAAAAATGTAACTCAAAAGGCCATTATTAACCGATGAAAATGAAATTTAATCCGATGAAAAGAAAGAGGACTAAGAGATTACCATTTTGATGGAATTCATGCGATGAATGGTCACCCGTGCCTCCTGCAATCAACAGTTGAAGTTTGAGGTAAAAATAGGGTTTCTAGGCAAGTTTTGGGCAAAATGCAAATGAAATGGTAAAAAGCGTTTTTACTCCTATTTATTTCACTTTTTACTTTTTCTTTTAATTTTTTATATTTTTTAAATGCATTTTATCCAAAACCTAAGGGTATAATGGTCTCATGAGTCTTCCATTTTCTCACATATAGAAGAATTGGAATCATGAACAATGAAATATGGAGATTTTTTGTGATTTGTTTTTATATTTTTCATGCACAAGTACTTTTAGGGTTTTTCATAAAAACCTCAAGCCTATTCTTTGTTCGTTCTCGTGCTCGAAAATCGATGAGAATGCAACCGAGTATACCTTAGTTTTCTTTTCATACTCATCATGGTAACACGAAAAGAGAAACCCATGGATTATCCCTTAAGCTCTTTTCATGCTCCATAAAAATGAAAAGATTGTCGAGCGACCTTGTTCTTTTCATGCTCGTATAAGTATTTGAAGAAAACGTTTGATGGGAGATAGTTTATCACTTTTTCTATCCCGTCGAAATACTCTATGAAAAAGGAACTAGGATAGTTCTCTTTAAGTGTTTTTCAGACTCTCAAAACATGAAAAACCCTCAAGTTTTCTATCCTTGGACTCGTTAAACTAACATCGAAAGACCCATACGGGATCAAACAACTCCTTCTTAGGGTTCATTAACCATACTTCGAGGGACTCATCCAAATGATGAGCTTACATCAACACGCATATGTTATCATCCTCTTGCTTGTGTAAAAATAAAGAGGTACTCTCCAGTAACGGTGGGGGGAAATTTGGGAAAGAAATGTTTCTCTGTATTTGTGTTAGTGGCAGTAATAGTCGCTCTTGAACATGAAACCCCCCTTTCATCATTTGAATCTAGGTTGGGAAATCCATTTGTCTCTCGTCTGACTTTCTACAAGTTCATATCTTGTGTCTTCTTTGATTCAATGCTACCAAGACCATTGTCGTGTCATCCATATGTTCAAGAGAAGTCCAAACAAGACCTCTATCGATTTGGCCATCTGCAATTGTCAAATCCTACCATGTTGGCCTTCCCTGTGTCAGTTTCAAATCATTTTCATACTTTGATCTACCCTAAATCTGTTACTTATTTTGTGTCATTTGATGGGGGATACATCAAGGCCCTCATGTGATGAGTTGTTTCCTATCGACTTCAACTCATCATCCAGGAACAAGACTTAGAAATCATTTAGTACCTTAGATCTTGCATGCCTCAATGGAAGATTTCTTCACTTTCGATAGTGGATTCACATCATTGGTCCCTGATCAAAAGATTCCCTCGAGTGTTTGACTTTAGCTCATTTACTCACATTCGTTGGATTGTACTAAAGTACCTTGGGAGTCATTGACATGAATGGTTATTTCCCTCTCACTTGTTAATGGTTTCCATCAATGACCAGTAATCAAGTGGTTTCTACCATGTTCAACTCCAACACCTGTAATCGCATGGTTAGATTCATACTTACGAACGATAGATTTGAAGACACTGGATATCCTCATTTTTGTCCAAGTTGCGGTGGAGTATTTATGATTTGTATTGACACATAGATCCACTTTGTATGTCTCGTGGATATGTCCTAATTTCAAGTTTGTTAACAAATAGATCCACAGTGTATTCTTGGTGGCTATGTATCATATTGATGACATGGATCCACAGTGTATAATTGGTGGCCATGACTGAAATTTATGATTCACATCACTTGTCGTTTGAGAATGGGAATGCCTACCTCATAAATGGTATAATATTGTGTAGATGCTTGATTTTTTGAAGGTTCCCGATTGGTGCGCTCCTTGTTCCCGACACACACACGCATTTTAAAAAGTATTTTGACTGTCACGAGTTCCAACCTCATACTTTGGGGCGCATTTTATTACACATTATTTTGGTCACTCAGATGATGAATCTACAAGCATGTGTTTAGGCTCTCAAAAAAATATTTTACATGAGGAAAATGACTGAATTCTTCCCCTACAAGGCATGTTTTTAGAATGACACCGCAGGCTGACAGTGGTACATAGTGCAAAAATATTTGATTTCCGCAGGTGTTGTTGGGTATTCTACCCTACGGACTAATAAGCTAGGGCTCTAAACTTATACGTAGAAAATGACCCTTAAGACTTAACTTTTGACCTTCTACCCGAATCTAAAACCTCTTTCTTCACATGCATACAAGAGAAGAATAAACCAACCTTTTTCCGGACGACTGACATAGATCCTCCATTGAATTTCTTGTCCTTTTGCCGCTGCTGCTCCTTCCACAAAGCTTCCTGCAATCAAACAATACTATGCATG
>SNQJ01S0182184.1:0-19168 GCA_010110895.2 Picea sitchensis | reverse complement strand
ATCAGTGTCACCTTAATAAGACACCTCTTTCAATTTAGGGGTGAAAGCCCAGGGGAGACGTACCCGATGACTTGGGGGTTTGAGAAGGCAAGGTTAAAGTATTAAGAAAAGTTGTCCCCTCTCACAAGTCACACCGATCAAAATGTCCCAAGGTTTTAACAAATGAAGCAATGATATGCTTAAGTTTACCTGCCCAGAACAAAGTAACTAGAAAACACTATTTTTTGCAAGTACAATTGATGTTAGTGCTTCATAAAACCTTGGACTTGTCAATGAAAGCAATAAGTTGATAAAAGATGAAGCAAACAAAATCTACAACAACAATGTATATATGATAATAGCTTCACAATCAATGCCTTAAATTAGCTTCAAAATGGCCAAAAAAGATAATCTAACAATAGCACTATGCTAGCATTTGTCAGAAGATAATGAGGCAATGTCAAAATCAACTTTATCAATAGCTTTTAAGAGCTTTTACTGTTGTAATATATGGTTGTATCTTACTTTTTTAAGAACAACAAGAAGGTTAGTAGATTAGTCTAATCCAGGGTTAGGAAATGTTAGCAAATAGCTTGAAAGAGCTTTTACTGTTGTAATATATGGTTGTATCTTACTTTTTTAAGAACAACAAGAAGGTTAGTAGATTAGTCTAATCCAGGGTTAGGAAATGTTAGCAAATAGCTTGATGTATAAGTTTCAAGGGTTGTTTTCATCAATCAATCAAGTATGAGGTCTAGATCAGTGTCTTTGATGTTAGTGATTCGTAAAACCTTGGACTTCTCAATGAAAGCAATAAGTTGATAAAAGATGAAGCAAACAAAATCTATAACAAATAATGTATATATGATAATAGCTTGCCAATCAATGCCTTAAATTAGTTTCAAAATGACCAAAAATGATAATCTAACAATAAAGCACTGCTAGCATTTGTCAGAAGCTATTGAGGCAATGTCAAAATCAACTTTATCAATAGCTTTTAAGAGCTTTTACTGTATAACAGCATGGTTGTATCTATTTTTAAGAATAACAAGAAGGTTATAGATTAGTCTTAATCTTGGTTAGGAAATAAGAAGTAAATATTTGAAAGAGCTTTTATCGTTGTAATATATAATAAGATCTTACTTTTGTGACAACAACAAGAAGGTTAGTAGATTAGTCTAATCCAAAAGTTAAGAAATGTTAGCAAATAGCTTGATGTATAAGTTTCAAGGGTTGTTTTCATCAATCAATCAAGTGTAAGGCTTAGATCAATGATTTTAGGGTAAATATAGTCTCTTTTAGCAACGACAATCTGGAAGGAACAAATTGATAATATGAGAGCTAGAGATAAGAGGGACAATGATTGAGGTGTTGGTAACCTAAGGACTCAATCACTCGTTCTAGAAGGAAACAACCACAATGAAGCAAATGATGGTAGGGTGCTACAATGGTAGGGCTATAGCCCATGCTTCAAGGGATAGGTTTTCTCGCAAAATCTAGTAGGTGAAAAGATATTGGGACAAGGAGTTGGCCAACATGTGCTTAGATTCCTAGGGTTTTAAGCTAGAAACTTCATAATCTTAGTAAAATGCAAAGTAAAGTACTATAACCATTCAAAGGAAAGAAGAATTGCAGAAATTAAACTTACATACATCAAGAATAATTCCAGCTAATAAACGAGTCGAAGACTTTCCATCAAGAAAAAATGCCAAAAAATAACAAATTAACCTCCTCCAAGAGCTGTTTAATTGCCTCTAATTTCCTTTCAGCTAATAAACCCTGAGGGAGCTGAATTTCAGACCTCATAAGTGTGAGTGGTAACGATGAAAAATAGAAGGGACAACTTTATTTATACAATCAAATGACCTTTAATTACAAAATTATCAAAAGGCCTACATGGCCGCTTTACATGAAAAATTCAATTTACACAAATTATCCAATTAAACTCTAATTTTATCTTTTTAGGGTGACGCCATGCCCTCGCTTAGGGTGACGCTTAGCCTCTCTCGCTAGAATGTTAGCCCTCCATGAAACGCTAGGCTCAAAACCTTCGTGAACCGCCACACTCGCCAACCCAAACTGCCTCGGGCCACACTCTCAACTTAGGTGGACGCTGGCTCAATGATGACGCTAAGGGCTTTCAATATTTCACTATCATCGTGAGGCAAGATCTCGTCCAGGCCTCGCCAAGCTCGCTCTCTCGGGTGGAATCGGCCCTCCTCTCCGGGTAGGAAAGCCTTCAGTATATGTCCGCCTTTGGTTGGGGTCTCATTTGGTGGCTTCTATTCAAGTGGAGGTTCGAAGCTAATCATCTCCCATATACTCAACCAATGCGTGGGCCTGCAACAATACCGCACGTTTCTCAATGTGGTCTCATAAGTCATAGGATCATAACAATGCCAATCATAATAATCAAGTTACTCAAACATGTGCATAAAACCCCTTTTTCGCATTAAAGTGCTCAAAGACGCTATGCTATTCTACAAGCCGTGTTTGGAGAGTGGTCCGTGATGCCCATTGGCCAATTCTCCTTAAGTGTGTGGTGTCCCCAAGTGAAGACTAATCTAGGTCATGTAAGTGCATTGAAGATGGCATGGGATGTTTCAGTAAGGGGGTGCCATGACGACAGGGAAGTCGTAGGCTTGCTCGTGTAAGTGCCTCCTCCGAGGGTGTGAGTCGCACCCTGTTCCCTGATGCAAATGTTTCCCAGCCCATCTAATGCCTTTTTACTCTTTGTCTCATTGCTTTTTCTTCAAGAGAATAACTGGAGGACACTGCCCCGCAGACCAGTGGTGATAATGTTACCCGCCAAGCATTTCACGAGATGAGAAGGCTGGCCAGGGATGCAGACCCTTCTTGGCTATGTTACCACCAACCACTACCTTTACGGGTGAACTAATGGTAGTGTCATATCGCTACATGCCCTTGGACCTATTAGGTCGGCTCTTCGCGGATGAGACCCCTATCCCTTCAACTGTGTCTTATTTACTTATTTATAATACCCTTTTTCTTGTTGAGAAGCCTTTTATTGCTTCTGTGATCCCCGGCCAAGCATCCGGAAGGTTTTCTTCTTTGGTTTTATGTTTTTCCAAATTACTTTTAAATTTTCCTCGGGCCTTTTAGCCCTTCTTCCTTATACATAAGGGAAGGTATAACCCTTAACTAGCTTGGCAAATCCAATGCATGAAACAATGTAGGGGATAAATGAGTGGGAAGATGACAGTGCGATAATACTGCGGGAGTGGACGATGCATTCTTCATGAACCCACCTAGTTGTAACTCATCCTAAGGGAACCAACTTGCTAGGGCATCCTATGATCCTCAAGAAATATTAACCGCAAAGAGTATTCTATTATTATTGATGTATTATTCATTAGATCAATCCCCTTTCGCGGATTGATCGGCGTTTGTTATTGTAAATGACCAAATCCCTTGCCAAGATTGGTTAAACCTCAATTGTAATAAGCGTAATCGAGAAGTTACCCTCAGATTAATTATTAAAGGTGGTTATAACCACCCGTAATGAGAAGTTGGCCTGTTTCGAAAAGACACTGCTGACACCCGCAAATTAGATAAATAAGAGCGAATTAGCTTCATTTGGACAAACAATCACTTGTTCATCGAAATAAGTTTGGAGTTGCGCCTTTGGAGAAGAAAAGAAGAGAGAGAGAGTGACTTCCTTTGGAGAGGAAGTTTTGCCGGTTTTCTCCCATGGTGGTTTTGCGTGATGTTGTGTCTTTTGTTATTGTGTATTTCTCATTGATCCCATCTATGCTATGGTTATTCCAGTAATTGAAAAGAAACCAATAATAGCTTGCGAACCTTAACATGGCTTTAGTATTTCGTCGAAGAGAGCATCTTTCACGCTAGAAGAAAAACGTCATCATAAGCCGCAGTATTACTTATTTGTATTTTATTGAAGAATAGTTTCAAAATTTCAAAACCATCCGTAAAAGGCCTTCCTCAAGGATCACTTTGGCATCCCTCAACGAATCCTTTAGTATTAGATCTCCTTGTAGTGAAACCTTAGCTACAGCACCATAAGTACCGCAGAAAACCGTGAAGTACTTGGGAGTACCGTATAAATTTAAAACATAAGCACTCACGAAATCAGCATCGTTTGGGCGGGGAAAGTTGGATTTTTCTGAATTCCAAACATCGACAACTTGTCTTTTAGATAAGGTTTAATCTCCCGTAAGTTCAAAAATTACATCTGGAAAGATGGCTCATTTTCCTTCTTTAAATAGAGGGTAAAGATGTTCAGAAGACAAGCTTGTTGATTGCTTAGAAGGTGTCGAAAACTTCCCGCGTTTGTAGGGTGAGTATAGGATTGACTTCATTCTGAAGAGAATGACTCATACCCGCTAAAGAAGGCGTACCAAAGACTATTGATGCTACGTATAAAGCAAAACACTGCTGACATAATTAGGGGCTAAAGAATCTGTAATGATTCTATCAAAGATCACTTTGATTCTCAAGGTCTTCAAAGAAGACTCCAAAGAAATGGTTGAGGGGCTTATATGAAGGAAAGAACATAAACCAAAGATGAATCTAAGAACCTCAACTCAAGAATACAAGGATGCAGAAGGAGAATCGATCCGTGAATATTTCTCCAGATTATCTCAATTCAAAGAACAACTTTGGCAACGCAATTGAGATACTATATAGCAGACGAAGATGAACTCCATAATGAATGCACTTTACTGGTCTCACAAGACCATGGGATACATTCATCCAAACCGCTGAAAGCCGTGAACGTAAGAATCTTCCTAACCAAGGGAAGTATGCAACTGAAATCCCGGCGATTTTATATGTTGAGCGTGTCCATGAATACACCCCATGGAAACTGAAGTTGAAGCCCGGGTTGGACACTTCAGTTTAAATTAATGATTACCAGTGATGACATAATCTGATCGATGTATCCGGATGAAATTGCACTGCTATATATCCTGCTTTTGCCGCGGAACACTTTGAGTCGCTTTCTCGAGAACCCAAACATGTTTACCTAGTTCCGAACATGTGTGATGAGGTACCTTATACATTAGATTGTGGTCTCGCTTATGATGGAGATCATGATTACACACTGAGTGGGTACACCGACCAGATTAATGGAAGTAATCTCCGACAAGATGAGCAGCCGGTGATGTTGTTTCGAAGTGGGTCACCATGATCCATGGCGAGTAGGGCGGCACCGGCATTGCTCTCAAAGATACCGTATTAGAAGAATACATTGTCAAGGTTCAAATTCCAATTGTAGCTTCATGGATTCCGAAACAAGGATGTGTCTATTCACCTAGAGATGGAAGCAAATACGATCCTATGTGATGTATGAAATGATAAAGATGACAGAGAATCTTGTATTTCATGACAAGTCAAAACACATAGAGATTCGACATCACATTCGCGGGACAGCTGAGGCAGAGAGGAGCCATAAAGCCCAATATGTTGGGGCATGGATGAACATGTTGCTGATGTGTTGATCAAGTTCTATCTGTAAAGTTTGAGCACTTTTGGAGATGGGCTCCAGATATCCGGAAAGGACCTCCCAAAGGGGGGAGTAGTAAGCGTTGATGTTGCCATCAGAGGTTGTGGATGCCAACGCCGCGGTCGATTGATATTCCATCCGCCGCAGGTTGATGCCAACCTAGTGCCGCGGATGATGCGCCGTGCTTAATTACCGTGGATGATGCCGCATTAATTGCCGCGGGATGGACAAAAATGTCACCAATTTCAGGTTGGATGCACCAATTGTCGGCGGATGATGTGCCAAAATTAATTGTCAGTGATGATGTGACCAACCAAGTGCTGTGATGATGATGCATTAGTTTTATACTAATCTATGTTGATGTAGATGATGATGCCATTCCAACTTTGCTAGAATGATGATATTGATGATGAGTTAAACTTTCGATGATTTGAGGATACTACCGTTGTTCCAAGATGCCGTTGATGATATTTTCCTCTCTCCCGCCTGATGTTGTTAAAGAATACCATTATTGTTAAGGGGAAGTGTTGAAACAATGTAACTGCAAAAAGTATTCTAATTATTATTGATGTATATTCATTAGATCAATCCTTTATGGATTGATTATGCCTGGTTGTAAATGACCAAATCTTTTTTTTTGTGGATTGGTCAAACCTAATTGTAATAGGCAAAATGAAAGCGATTAATTAAAGGTGGCTATAATCACCTTAATCAAGCTCTGCCTACCAGTTGAAAAAAGACAATTGCTTTACCCTAGCCTTGTGGCAACAGAGGCTACACCTCTATTTGACAAACACTACTTGTTCATCGCTGCCCAAGTTTGAGTCAGTAGCTTTGGAGAAGAAAGAAGAGAGTACAGCCTTTGAGACGACTTTCTTTTATTGTTTGAAAGTTATCTCTGGCATCAGGACATATCTATATTAAAGAATTTTTTTTTTGGTTTTGTCCCAAGTATGAGGGTTTCCTAGATAAAATGACATGTTTGTGATTGTGTATTTCTCAAAGATCCTATCTATGCTATGGTTATTCAGTAATTTGAAAAGAAACCTATTAATAGCTTAAACTCTAACACCCTGTATGGACAACAAGTCAAAAGGTATAAAATCCAAGCACACTGCCATAAAGAAAGAGAATTAAATGCACATATTCAAATGTTTTGAGAATCATAGGTGACACATACCATGATACCTGACTCATTACCTCATGGAACAAGACCTAATGTATTTCTTCAAGTTTTTGAATAAACTCCTCGGAAGTAGCATTATCTTAAGCCTTCAATAGGATCAAGGTCAAAACCTTCTCTCTAAAAAGCATCCTCCAAGTCCTAAATTGTATCTTCAATAATTTGAGCTTCTAGTCCCCAATGCTCAAGGAACTCTCTAATGAGGATTATTAAAGAAGATATACTTCTTGGTTACAACTACTACTTCCTTTGGGGGTATAAAATCTTCTATTCCAAAGAAAAGCTGTAGGAATCTAGCTAGGGTTTGGTCTATGTGTATATCCTTATACTTCCTTAGTAAAACCCTTACAAACAATAAATTCTATGCTTAAAAAATATGGTGGAGCTAAAGTAGGGATGTAAGCACTTATACTCCCTACCTAGCCTTAGCAAAAAATCAACCTTGAGCTTGAATTGCAAATGATAAGAAGTCAAATGTCTTACCAATCCAAATATGAACAAGATACACCATAACATGCCAAGAAACCAACCTCTAAATAATTCAGAAAAGGGTTTCCAAGAGCTAGCGCAACATCATCCTGTAGTCCATAACCAAAGAGAACACCATACCTTAGCACAAGAGAATAAAAGGTTAGAAGGTAGAGAGTACCTGTGTTTAGCCTTTTCATAATTGGGAGAGTTAGTTAAAATGAGATTCACATGGACTTCTATTTATACAAAATATCTAACACATAATTTGTTCACTTAGTAAGGATAAAGCATAAGATAAGGGGTCAACAACTCTTATTGTCTTACCCCTTGCATTAAGTAATAATATTTAATTGTCACTTTTCAAAAGAAACCCGAGGACGTTTTGGCACTGAGCAAGTCGTTGGAGAAGAAAATGAGCTTTGGGGCTCCTTGAGCCTCCTCATCACATGTTAAGCCTTCTCCACGTCTCATCCGGTGAAAATATGCCAAGTTTCAATGCACCTATCATCAGTCTTAGCTCTCTCAATGCACGCCAACCCACAAGTGAGGTGACCTTTTGCCTCTCCTAGGCAAGTCGCTTCAGGGCTAGGCAGAACTGGCTTCATGATGTCTCTAGGCCTCCAGCTGCACATCTCTCACATCCCAAGATGGGCCCCAGGGAATCTTATTCTATGGGCTTCTGCCCCATGGAAGCCCAAGATGGGCTTGTTCCTCTAAAACTAAAGCCACCAAGTAAAGGTCCTCAAGAAACAAAAAGGTGCCCAAAGATCTCAAGTCAAAGATATCTTGACAATTATAAACCACGTCTCAATAGCAAGGCACCTAAACATGTGTGTCAAAACTACATTTTCAAATTAAAAAAAGTTCTCAAATACCCTATGAAACTTGCCAAGTTAGGTATGGGAGGGGTGCCATAGGAGTCCTATTAGGTAAACCAAAACCCTCAAGTAAGGGATGCTCCCAAGGACATTCCCTCACAAGGTGTAGTGGTGACATGAGGTGGAAGGGTTTAGAATTCTAGGCAGGGTCATTGAGTTTCATGACACACAAGGGCTCGGGGATTATCTCATTTGTGGTGACTTAGTAGAGGGCGGTAGCACCTTCGCTTGAAATGCACTCCTTTTTCAAGCCCATCTTCTCAAGCGCATTCTGATTTCTTTTGATGTTTTGTTGAACGAAGAAGGCCACTGCCCCGTGTGGTGTCTAGGATAATGACAATGTCACTCACAAGCACCTCATGGAAATGAGAAGGTTGCTCAGATGACCCTTTCTCTCTCGGCCAGGAAACTAAGAGCCAATGCCCTAGCTTAGGTGACTAAGATGGTAATATCATACCGCTAAATTCTACGATCTTGATAGGTCGGCTCTGGTGAATGGGACCTCCTAATTAACCCAATTTCTTAAGAATTCATTATAATTTATTTTGTAGGTCCCCTTTTCTGGCTACTGCATCATTTCATTGCTTTCTTGGGGATCCGCAGTGAAGAGCATTTGGAAGGTTTATATCTAGGCTCTTATCTTTATTAACAACAATCCCTCTGGGCTTGGTACATGACCTTCTTGGTTCACTAAAGTCAAAATACCTAGAATAGGACAATATGATGTGAGTGTAATGATCAAAAAGTGGTAAGTATGGTCAATAACGGTATGATAACCTCAAGGGACTTTTAGTCCCAAACTCCTTCCTGAAGGTTGGCCCTTACTAGGAAATCTATGACACTCAGTAAGGTGAAATAGGGTCAAAGGAATAATGTCCAAGAATGCGTTCTATAATAGAAAATAGCCAACAATGCCTTTCAAATGCCTTAAATATTAGGTGCTTACTCAAATTATGATACCTAACTTTAGACATGTGAGCAAGACCAATCTTCCTTTGAAGCTACTGTGGTGGATGTACGACAATGGACTGCATGTTGATAGAGTGGGCTTTGTTTGTAACACTATCGGTCATGTAGTCTCTCGACACTCCATCTCGCAACTCCGAGAGTCTCGGAGATGATTTCCTTATTTATCCCACAAAATTGGGATAAGAAAGCCCATGGTGCTGTGGAGATCATGTCCGGTGGATGTTAGGTGAAATCGTACAAACATTGCAAACACCTACTCAACATTCATCAGCAGCATCCCCCCATGCTTAACGCATGTGATCAATCATAGAAAGCAACTCATGGAGGTGGGTGATAATCCCACCGAAGAATGGCCACAAGCCCCGATCAATCCATCTTCGAAGAGGATTACCACTGCCTCAAGAATGGGAGAGATGAGAGATCTAAGAAAATCCAGATAGCTCCCAAAGAAGAAGAACAGTTAGGAAAGGGATAGCCCTCATGTCCGAGAAAGAAAATCCTCCTCATCAAAAATCATGTCCTTTCATCCAAGATATCCCTAAAAATGGACCCAAGACAAGAAAATCGCTGCTCGATAGTATGAGCTTTTGTTTTTTTCTGGGCTAGCCACATCATTGTGTCAATCAAAACTTGAGCACAAAGGTGGTTTAAAATATTCATAGAACAACTGAAGTGCCCAAAAGGATTTGCATTACAACTCCCAAGGGATGACTGAAATCATCATGATACAATTTATTAAGTTATCCTTTTGGATGGATGAGACCAATTTCAGCTATATCATACCTTGACTGCCAACACTTGGATTCTCCATTCAATATGAAGACCGGTTTTTGAGCCATTTACTAAACTTCTAGTTTGTTGTTAGTGAAGTATTCCTCAATGTTGGGGTCTCTATTGAAATGAAACAACTGGGACATCCCATCTGACGTCTCCACAGATATGAATCATCATATTGGTAGTCAACCATGTCATAGAGGTCCTCCATGAAATCATCTGCATCATTTGGATTAATCACTTCTTCATCTTTATGCGCAGGAGGAAAGCAAGGCCTATAATCTCATCTTCATCAAATGGGTGAGAGGATATCAATTTTTCATCTGGGTCTTCAATATGTCCCACTTTATTGGGAATTCTTTCCTTTCTTCTCGCATCTTCTTGCATGGACACGTGCTGGCTCCAACACTCCCTTCATTGGTAAAGGGCTTAATCCCTAATGTGGCGTCATCCGATTTGTTCCTGAAAGGATGAAAAGAAATCATGTTCTTCCTGGCCATTGTGGGCTTGTTCTTTAGTGTGGGCAATGTCTCGTCAAGATACTCAATTTTGGATTTTTTCCACCTTTCAATCGACCTATTCTTCAAATTCATCCCGAGAAGCCTCATTATCATCAATCTTTGTATTAGTTTCAAAAATACTTAAAATTCCATGGTCTTGCAAAGTTGTCATAAGCTCATGATAAGTATCTTCAAATCTATGAAATCCTAGACCACAATGTTTGAGAAATTCTTCAACAAAAGTCTTAAGAGAAGTGATACTCTTTGGTCTACAAGAGTTTCTAATCCATCCTTACTGCTTTATTCCTAACGAGTGTAAAAATGATACCACCAAAAGGTCTTCATGTCTTCTTTCGAGCATAGATGTATATCTCACAAGTGATAGAACATGTGAAACAACAAGGAGGATCATCATTGTACTTCGAGATATTTTTGAGATACTCCAGGGAGCTTGTTTGCACCCTTGAATCCTCATGACTGAGGGCAAGGATATTATGCTATGCTGTATACTCTACAAAACCATTCTTCATTGTGGGTGTAAAATGAAGTCTATTGCAGCTGGAGAGTCGCCTAAATAATGGGTTGGTTCATCGAAAATGGAGAGGTATACTTTCCCTGGGCTGAGTCACCAACATCAATAATGGTTTGTTTCAAGGCTTATACCACTGCGGGATGTGAAGAAATCTTTCAATCCACTTGGTGTCTGTAAGCGTTAGAGTTATACAATGCCACCTAATTCTCAAATCCTCCATCTAGGCCAATTCCTGGCGAAGCCAAGGAGGGTAGTCCGTAAAGAATATAATTCCTATGGCTTGAAACTTAATCTAAGTACAAATTAAATAAATTTTAGAGTTTTGATGCAAAAGATAAATATAGCAATCTTTTAAGAGAATATATCTTTTAATCATCACAATCACTTATACATAAAGAGATACTTGCATAAAAAGGATACTCAAGATAATTTTGACAAGATGCAAGTAAATAAAGAAATACTTCAAGATAAATAACAAGTGCTTTGAGAAATAAAGGTACTAGCTGAAAACGCTGTATATGAAACAATGACCAAGGCCCTGAAGAGATCCTCAAGGCCAGGCTGAACGATTACTTTATGAAAATTGTGTTTGAGATTTAAGGTAGATTAATTATGATGAATTTTATTTGCTTTGAAATAAGATTGTAAAAGTAAAGAAAACTAAACTAGATTTGGCCTCCAGAGAGTTTTTATATATCCCTACCATAGATTAATCGAGCACTTCGTTTAAACCTGAATGATTTCACCAACAAGCTCAATAAAGGTGTTGGAGGTCCTACATAGAGGGGAACAAGCTCGAGGAGGTTTGTGAAACTTCACACACTCCCCTAGGTGGTTCTTTGAGCCAAGCAATCATCCTCTTTTATGATTGTCCTATTACAAATTACCTTACACTCCAATTCAATCCAATGCATGAAAATTTTACTTAAGATCGAGGCAAGCTCGGCAACCGGAAGGGTCGTGCACAACCCGGAGTCGTGGGAAGATTTATTTTAAACAGAGTGCAATAACACTTGAAATAAAAATGTTCTACTTAATTCACTAAGTCTTTCATCAATTTACTTCATGAGGAGCTGAGGGGATGTTTTATTTTCCAACTTTGAAATTGTAGAAATAAATTAAAGCTAAACTAGCAACTATTGTTCCCATTTTTGCAAAAAGAAAACTAAAATTAAAGTTGTGATTTATTTTAGCTTATTTTTTGTATGTGAGATTGTTTGAACTTTTAAGCAAAAGAAAAAACTAAATGATGGGAATGCCCAAAACTATTAACACCAACTCCCCTTGTTAAAAAAGTTGTTTCCTTGGCTTCACTTATTTTATTAATTCGGTTACAAAGGTCTCTTGTAGAGACTTGATATCTCTTTCAAAAGAGATTTTGGATCCTTATAATGATGGATCAAAAGTTTTACAATTTACAAAAATCTTTAGGAAGGTATAGGGTGCTTCGGGAAGTCTCAAATGCTCCTAATCCACCAAATTTTGATGTAATCCCCCTCGTTTTATTCAATGATCTGCACAAAACAACAAACAAAGATAATAGAAGATGCACAAAAAACACTTTTAGAGTGTCTTTGGTTATTAGTGGAAATCTAAAAATACTTCTAAGTTAAAATCTACAAAAAAATGCAAAAAGGAACCAAGGAAACCTGCCAAAAAGTTCTCGCTTCCTAGGGTCTTTGTGGCCAGTTCTAAAACAACAAAGCAGAGCACTTAAATGCTAGATTGAACAATGAAAATACTTGGAAAATATTAGATTTTACCCCTTAACTCGATCCACGATTCTTTCAAATGACTATACAGCTTTTTATTTGTACGTACTATTGTCCATTGGGAAACTTTAACGCGAAAGAGCCAGAAAGAAATGAATTCATACAACCATTAACATGTTTGCAAATCTGAAAATGTAATGAAAACAAACAGAACCATAAGGCACAGTTTGATAACGGAGTTCTATGACAACTTTGCTCTACGCTCGCCTTTTCCTGCGGAGGGAGTACTTTATTTCTTTTCGAAGCCATTAGTACATCTTACATGATTATTTCTAGACTGATCTGGTATTTTTCTCCATGATCTCTAGAATCTTGAACAACTTACTATGACTAAAACGGAGGTCCCGAGCTCGCAATCGTCCGACAACATCTCTGTAATTTCAACGCCTTCAAACCCTGGCTTAGACTGGCTTTCACGTAAAGATTCTTTACTCCAAAATCAGCTTCCAGTGTTTAAGCTTCCCCTAATGGTCTCAACATGGCCTGGAGAATAGCGCGGGAAAGTTGGTTGCCTAATTCCAATCCTCTCCCAAGAATTAGCCTAAAGCCCAATAACTCCCAATTATGAGTTAATACATTTAAAAGGCGAATTAATTTAAAAGCCAAAAATGGTTAAAAACCACTTTCAAACTATATAATATGGGCGACCTAAACTGGCTTTAGCCTCTTTGTTAAGCAGACCTTTAGGAAGGTCATCATATATATCATAGGTTGCTTAGCCCAGTATACGTACTTTAATTCTAGCCCTTCTCGTGTTCACGGCTCTTGTCATGTAGTAACTATTTAAAAACCGGTACTAACAAGAGTAAACTACCAAACCGCCATAATAAAAACAGACCGGTTAAAATAAACTGGCTAGCGATATAATCTTTGGCTCACATACTACTAAAATGACTGGCCAATCATTACAATTTATAGTTTGGTCACATTGGCACGGATGATGGCGAGCCTGTGGGCTGTTCTTCCCCGTAATGCGATCCCCTCGCAAAATACATTATAACTCAACTTTAAATATAACATAACCCGGATATAAAATAAGCACTAATACATAGCGCAGTGGCCACGGAACTTTGTTTAAATCGTTGTCAATGGATGAGGCCTGGAGTTCGAATTCACCAAGTGGCTTACGGTATTTTGAAAAATCAAATCCATTAGATAAATACCGGTGCCAGCGGGCAAATTGCGATCTAGTTTTCAATGGGCACTTATCATCTTCATTTTAGAAAGATGCCACGGTCAACAAATTAGATTCAGCACAACCATCAACTGTTCCAACCCGCCATGTCATCGCCACGCCGCTCACCCCATTCCGGCCCACCATCATGCCACGCCAACGGCTGTGATCACACGTCGACCGGCCAAGGCCGCGATCACAAATTTCGCCACGCCTACCGTTGATTCACTTTCGTGCCACGTTAGTCACCTTCCGCTATGACATCGTCACTCCTGGATAGTCCAAATTTATCCCAAAATGCCGAAAAATGCCTCGACACGTAATACGCCTGAGCCGCTTTACGTGTCCTCGACGACCGCCACGTCATCGCATCGACCGCCACGTTGTCGCCCTGGTGCCGCCATCGCCACCGACGGACGGCATACGGGGTCGCGACGTGATGGATGCGCTATACACGTGTCCTCGTAATGATCGACAGATTTGTATTGTGCGATCAGACGGACAGTACAACAAGATCCCAAATTTACCCGATTGGCTCAAGGATTAATGTGATATCTTCTTCATGCGGACTCTGTTTGACATAAAAAATTATACCACCGGACCGAAGACTTTGCAGACTGACGCACGTAATGGTGTTGGTTTCGTCGGATCTCGAGCACTTTCATTTTTAAGCATTTCAATGCCCGACAGCCGTTTCCGAATCCATTTCCTCGATCATTAATATTTCCAAAATTATATGTGAAGGAAGTGATCTATTCATACACTAGACTAGATTCTTTAGATAGAAACTTTAGAGACAAAAAATCAGACGATGTTATCACTTGCATGTATGAAAGGAACTAATGATTTAGCTTTTGAAACTAGATCCAAACTTGCTTGTATATATATGTAAAGTAACCTAGAAATTTGATTTAAAGAGAAGGAGAAGAGAACAAACTTCTGCTTGGAATATCTTGTGCAATGAAAAATCCTTATGAATGGTGGGATCTTCTTCAAAAGACTTGGAAAAAGAGGAAGAGTCAAGCCAGATCATCCACTTCTCCAAGTTATATCAACTACTTCACCACTCTGCAAAAAAAGAGGGGTTAGAAGATGGTATCACTCCACAAAAGAGACTTTAACACAATATGTTAAACCAAACACGTATTGCATCGAAAAATCGCTTAAGTAAATAAATAGCAAGATAAGTAATCAAACTAGCTTAACAATCCTACTCTAATGAATAATAGTACTCCGATAATGCCAAATTAACCACAATACAAAAGCAAGAGAAATAGAATAATATCACCTCATACACATAAGCATCCACACACTTAGACAATCCACCAATTTGACCTCCAAAGTCTTTTTTTTTCCAATATAATAAGAGTATTACAATAGTAAATGATATGCACCAAGCAATTCTTCCTAAGCTCCAACTAGCTTACAATGAGAGAGAGTGCTTCAATATATAGCTCAAGGGTGAAGATCCAAGAGAGAGGGGTGTCTAAGTGGAGGAGAGGGCGCACTAAGTGTGAGGGAGGGAGCTCAAGTGAGGGTATGGGCTGGCCACCCCTCCCACAACTCCCAAACGGGACATGGTGTGCACAAGGGAGAGGGGTGCAGAGGGCTTTCAATTCTCCTCCAAGAGAGGATGGTCTTCGCCTCTTGTGAATGCACCCACCTCCAAGAGGGGCACACCTTCTTTAGAGCACATGCTTGGGAAATCACAAATGGATGCCTCTTAACTCAAGTCTTTAACCCATAAATGTTTCTCGATCACTGTTGGCTAGCCTTTAGGGTTTTTTATTTGGACTAAAACATATCAAAACATAAGCTCACAATTTTGCTAAAATTCTAATATTGGATTTATTTAAGTCTTTTTTTTGTTTTTGTGGAGTAAAATTAACTTTTAAAGTAGATTAAAATCAATAATTTTACCTACAAAAGTGGTGATGCATGAAAGGTGCTTTTAGGTCCAATATTGAGCACCCCAAGGCATATAATGCCTCATAGTCCCACTTTTTTAATACAACTTCAAATTACAATTAAAAATTTATGTTTTACAAGAAATTTTGGCTTTACTTAAAAAATTAAAAATCCAAGGGGGATCACACATTTCCATGGAACTCTAGGATAATGCTTAGCATTGTTATATACATAAGACTCTAGACTTAAAACACTCCTCAAGTCATATCTTCTAGTACAATTACTCCAACTTTTGAGGGAGTAAGTTATTGAAAGGAAAACTCTTAAATTATAAATTGCCTTAAAAGAGCAAAATATAATTAGTAAGTAAAAATAACACTCTAGAGTAAAGTACTAGTATCTAACTTTATGCTTGCTTTTACAAAAATCACATACTTAAGTCATTTTATTACAACTCCCAGTAGGGTATGGAAATGTGGTAAAAAAGTTGAAAGGACCATAATCGGCCGGATGGACTTCCTCGTGAGCTCTTTACCTTGAATCAAGCCTGTTCATTCTTTGGCGTCTATCTCAGAGCATCCTGGAAGTAACCTTGGTGAGTAACAAAGTTCACTCAAAGTTGAAAAGGAACTTTCCTCAAATGGAGCTACAAAGCCAGAGGAAAGGCTTTAGAAAAAAAATCCCACATCCACAGCTCTCTGAAAAGGAATCTAAAAATCCTTCTTTGGCAAATCTGCTCTAAAAATGTTATTGCGTGGATTGCAGCTCAAAAGCCCAACCTAAAACCATGAAGGTGAGAAACTATGGCGAGACTTCTCTACCAATCGCTATTCCTTACATAGACACTCCTCTCTCTCTTTGGGTGATGTTAAAATCACCACATGGGAATGACTCGCGACCCTAGGGGGGGTTGAGATGAAAAGTGATGTGATGATTAGTGAAACCCCTATAGGTCAAGATATGAGATGGAGTAAGGCTTAAGAATGAGTCTTGTGATATGGTGATATTGACAAGCATTAAGGCATCTACAAAATCACAGCAGTCTCACACAAAATAGTTACAAGACAAATGCCGGAGACTAACATATACCATCAGGACGCCGGCTTACCATCTCCCATACACTTGTGTCAACTAGATGTGATGAGCTTGACTGATCCAAAGTAGAAGAGGCAATCTAAAGTGGGTTGTTGAGTTGCCACATGTGGACATGTTGATCATCATCAACAACATGATCGTCTAATTTACGTGCACTACGAGCATCATGATTTCCCAGTTCACTGCATGGGGTAAAAATAAGTATTAGTGAATGTTTTGTGGTCTTTTCCTTGCAATTTCCATACTTGTATGGGTATTTTACACCCACCAAAACCCTGTTTCCTTCGAAAACGTTTTTCTTTTGTCTTTAGTTGAGCTAATGCACCTATTGTTAAGAAAACTTGAAAGAAATTACAAAAGTAAAAGGAAATAGGACAACAATCTAGAATCTTAAGGATCTTATATTTTAACTTTTAAGTATTACATCTGAACGTTGCAATCATATTTTTGTTATAGATATTATTGGGCCTTTTTTAAACGTCCTTGTGATTCTGAGCCTTTTGTGATCAAAATGTGAGTAAAATGTTACTAACTTGTTCTCAAACCCTTGAAACTATTAGGTACCATATATAATGATGTTTAACATGATGATCTTGACATCTTTTGTCTTCTTTGATTATGTTTCGAGGTGGTAGGGTCTAGTCTACCTATTGTAATTGTGTTTTGGTTGCATAATGTCAAATATATTTTTGCAAGGGAAACCTCGTGTTGAAAACTAAGGAATGCTTTCCCACATCAATGGATGTTCTGAAGTTAACCTCAGGGCGTGACTATTATGTGCTTTAACTCCAAGGATTAAAAGCATGCACCCTGCTGAAGACATAAATAAATTTAAATTCTAACACATTGCCGATATAATCACTGAACTAGTCTTGAGATTGTATATTGTCTAAAATATCATTAAAAACATTTGTTAGGTGCAAAACACAATCTAACAATTTAGTGTAGAGCCCTCACAAGGTGCCAAGACTATTGGAACAATGGAAGATGCCACCATTGTCACCTAGGAAACAAATTCCTTCTTTTCAATGAAGGATTGTATCCAACACAAGAGAGGGATCCTAGGACTTAGACTCTGGCAAGACATAATCACGCCTAGTCTAAGAATCTTATATCCAAAATATTACCAATGAGATATGTCAAATAGATTAGGGTTTAGGTAGCTAATACAAGTCAATTCCGGATTTGGTTTGAGGTACTCTAGGGTGGCTTTAGAATGTTTGTCAAATGAATATTTTATGCAAGGAGATCCCCAAGCCAAGAAAAGCCTGGCGGCTGTTGCAAAACTTGTATGCAAAGTGATAAATTATAGTTAAACAAGTTATAACAGCAGCAAATTTCTAGCCCTTGAAGCAAGCAATCATCGAGTAAAAATAGGGCCAAGATGATGGATAATGTTAGGGTTTTAGATAATTAACAAAATCTGAAATTATAAATAAATATAACAAACTGTTGTTCTGACATTCCATCCTAATTTGGCTGGAAATAAAATTCCAGGAAGGAGAATTTTAGGGTTTGAAGATACAATTTTCAAGGGCGAAATAAATGCAAAAATACTAACGCTTATCTTTTATACTGCTGAAAATGAATGTAACGCCGTTATAAAACCCTAATTTTACCCTAAAATCTAAAAATAGAGAGATAAATGAATTTTATGATTCAATTGAACTTGAGAAGACTAGTGCTCTTTATTTTTGGGGTTAATTATGACCTTGAAAAAAAAAAAAAAAAAAAAAAAAAACATTTACGAATTTAGGTATCTAGGGTTGTCCAATGCCAAACCCTAGAAGATCCTCCAACACCTTATTAAAACTCTAGGATAGTTCATGTAAGTGCTACTCCATCAGGAAACCTTCCAAAGGTTTTGAAAAGAATGGTTTGTTCAAGAAGAAACCAAGAGAATGCAACACCATCACTACAAAAGTACAATTACACTTACATTTGTTCATAAACAAAACCACAAGATAAAGTGAGACGACTTACCCAAAGAATTTTTCATCCATCAAAACCCTAGCAATGAACATCTGTGAAGAAGTAAAGCCATCCACAAAACATTATCTTCAAGAAGTTGCTCTAACTAATCATCCATTATGAGAGATCAATCACCCTTCTCATCCATTAAAAGCCCCCAAAACATAAAATAATGCCTTTATCTCTCACAAACCCTAGAGATAAGGCAACAAGACATAAAATATCCGTGATACAAGAGTGGAAAGGTCATTAAGACCCCCAACGCTGTTGAAATAATGTAACTGCGAAGAGCATTCTTATTATTTTGTTATTGGATTAAATCCCCATTGTGGATTGATTATTTTTATTATTAGATTAATCCCCATTGAGGATTAATCAAGTCGGTAATTGTATAAGGACCAAATCCCCTTTTGCGGATTGGTCATCAGACAATTATAATGTGCAGAATAAGAAGTCGGCCCCAACAGTTATAATGAA
>SNQJ01S0182182.1:0-19169 GCA_010110895.2 Picea sitchensis | reverse complement strand
TATATCATCTTCAAGGTCCATGAGATGACTTTGCATAACGCCATGCTATATTTGGGCGCATCACACAATCTCATGCCCAAGGTGATCATAAATGAGTTGGGTTTGGACATCACTAGGCCCTATAAGGATATTTTTTCTTTCGATTAAAGGAAAGTGAAATGTTTGGGTCTGATCAAAGATTTGGTCGTGTCACTGTCCCAAATCCCTTCTAAGAATCAGGTTATGGATGTGGTTGTGGCCGATATATCCCCTAAATTTGGCATTCTATTGTCTAGGTCATGGGCTGCGAAGTTGAAGGGAACCCTACAGATGGATATGTTGTATGCCACTATTCATGTCTTCAGCCAAGAGATATGGTTGTACAGAGAGGTGTTGTTAAAATACATGGTGAGTAGAAAGACCCAACTGAATAACTACCCTATATACTTCATAAACACTAAGATCAAATCCTCCATATTTGACAATGACATGAGCTTTGAAGAGGAAGAGTCAACGATCGTCATGACAATTGAGGATAAATTTGTGCGACAAGCAGAAGAGTGCGCAGACCTAAGGAACTATATAGAGAACGAGATGTGGAACATGAACTTCGACGGAGCCGTCAGCAAGGAAGGGGCAGGGGCCGGTGTACGGATAAGTCCTCCCAAGGTGGGCACAAAACGTTGCTCGTACAAACTCGACTTTGATTGTAGAAATAACATGGTTGAGTATGAGTCATTAATTTTGGGCCTAAGAGTTTTGAAAGAGTTGGGCACAAAGAGGATAGTGGTGCATGGATACTCTGAGCTTGTCATAAACCAAGTGAATGGTATATACCAATCCAAGCACCCCAGACTGGGGGCATATAGAAACCTAGTACTAGACCTCCTCGAAGAATTCTCAGAGTATAATTTATTAGCGATCCCGAGCGGGTAGAATCAAATTGCAGATGTCTTGGACACCTCAGCCTCAGTTTTTAAAATTCCCATTTTCCCCAACAGAAAGTATGAGATTGAATTCAAACACAGGACGACAGTGCCCGATAATATAAAGTATTGGCAAGTGTTTGAGGATGACAAACAGGTGGAGAGATTTCTCCAAATGAGCGACGAGTTCTCTAATGTAAACATTGATGATGAGTGTTGTTGTGATGAAGATGAGAGCGTAGCTACGCGCAGTAATGATGACCCCTTTCAGAACTAGATAGCTAGGAGGGACATACTGCAACTAAAGAATAATATCATCCCCAAATGATTGGTTTCGTTGGAAAAGATGTTTGATGAAAATGATGTGGCCAAAAATCCCAAGATCACTGTGAATGATGAGGATGCCAAGGATTGCAACATCGAGACCCAGGAGAATCTGGGGTAATCAAATTATCAAAGATTCTCATTCCAGAGGTCAAACAGGACTACATCAAACTCATGAGATATTTTCCTGACATTTTCGCCTAGAGTTATGATGACTTGAAATTCTACGACACTAGAATGATTCAACACATCATTCCTCTCAAAGAAGGCCAAAAATCATTCAAGAAAAAGCTAAGACGGATCAATCCCCTATTGCTGCCGCTAATTGAAAAATAGGTAAAGAAAATCTTTGAATCCAAAATTATTGTTTCTTTAAGAGTTTCAAAATGGGTTGCCAACCTGGTGCCTATAAGAAAAAAGAGCAGTGAAATAAGGTTGTGCATGGATTTCCGAAACTTGAACAAAGTATCCCTCAAGGAAAACTACCTACTCCCTAATATGGACTATATTCTGTAAAAGGTAGTTTGATCCCAGAATATTTCTATGATGGAAGACTTTTTAGGTTAAAATCAGATCATGATACACCTGGATGACCAGAAAAAGACAACTTTCATGACACCATGGGGTACGTTCATGTATGCCAAGATGATTTTTGGCCTTATGAACGTTGGAGCTACCTTCCATAGGGTGATGGATATAGAATTTGTCGAGGAAAAGGAAAAATTTACCGTGATCTATCTTGATGACATCATAGTGTATTCCGACTCTGACGAACAACATCTTGGGCATCTGAAGAAGGTCTTCCAAAAATGAAGGAAGTTCAACATATCTTTGAATCTGAAAAAATCACATTTCAGAATGCAAGATGGGAACTGTTGGGGCATATCATCTCGAAGGAGGGTATAAATATAGATCCCATTAGGGTAGAAGGAATTCTCAAAATCATCACTCCTAGCAGCAAGAAGGAGGTACAATCCTTCCTAGGAAAGGTGAATTTCTTGAGAAGGTTCATCCTGAATCTTGAAGAAATTATAAAGCATATCACCAGCATGATGAGGAAGGGAAATGAGATCAAATGGAACCCCAAATCCAGGAGATTGTTTCAAGACATAAAGGTAGCACTGACTAAAGCTCATGTATTGGCCAGCCTAGATTTCACAAAGGAATTCATCTTGTTCTCATTCGCCTCAAAGAATACCATTGTGGGCGTACTGTTATAGAAGGATGACCAGAATTTTTAAAAGCAGATAACTTACTTCAGTAGGACAATGAGAGATTCCCCACTGAGGTACAACATTATGGAGAAGAAATCATACGCCTTAGTGAAATCCCTCAAGGAGTTCAAAACTTACATACTACATTCCCACGTTATCGCTTACATTCCCAACAACTCAGTCAAAGACATCTCGACTCAGCCTGACCATGAGGGAAGAAGAGGTAAGTGGATCGCAATCATTCTGGAATGAAACCTCGAAATCAAGCCCATAAATATGATTAAGGGTCAGGGCCTCTCAAAACTAACGATGCAGTCGAACTGCGACGTTCTAGGAATAAACTTCATTTTTGATATGTCAGAGAATCCTCAGGAAGAAACAACCGCATAGGTGTCTCAGAAATTCATCAATTCGCCTTTGTATACATATATCATTTATGTGTTGAAGTATCTACAAGCTCCCCCAGGGTTAAGTAATACCAAGGCCAGGTTCTTAAAGATGAAGGCTACTAAGTTATACATCTTAGATAACTCTCTGTATTGTAAATATATGGGAGGGATATTTCTGATTTGCTTACTAGAAGATGATGCGGAATGAGCTATTAGAGAATTCCATAAAGGTGATTGTGGAGGACATCACTACTATAAAACCACTGTGCATAAAATTCTAAGGGAAGGTTACTATTGTCCCAACATCTTCACAGACGTATACAAGGAATTTTCCAGTTTCCATGAGTGTTAGATCTTTGATGGAAGGAGAAATTTGCAAACCCTTCTGCTGAAACCGATCTCAGTCGAAGCATCGTTCATGCAATGGGGCCTGGACTTTATAGGAGATATTCATATTCCATCCTCAACGTAGCACAGATGGATATTTACGGCTATGCATTACTTCACAAAATGGATCGAGGCAGGGTACCAACACGGTCATCATTTAGATTCTGGAGACCAACATCCTTTCTAAGTTTGGGTGCCCTATCAATATCGTCAAGGATAACAAAGCCACATTTAAGTCCAAGAAAATGGAGAATTTTTGCAAAGATTACAATATATCTCTAGGAAATTATACAGCGTATTACCCACAGGAAAACGGGTTAGCAGAATCATCAAATAAAATCTTAACCAAGATCATTAAAAGAATCTTACAGGACAACAAAAAGGCCTGGCATAAGAAACTCATTTACGCGCTATGGGCGGACAGAGTCACTACCAAAAGGTCCATCTCCACGTCGCCATTCCAAATCGTATATGGCACAGACGTGGCTTTCCCTACCTCACTGGGATTTCCCGTCAAGAAGTTGCTACAAGAGCAAGAGGCCAAGATAGACGAAACTCAGAGAAGGATAAATCAGTTGATTCACACGCTGCATATGAGGGAGAAGGTTTACAACTGATCACAATTTCACCAAGACAAGATGAAGAAAAATTTCTACAAGCACTCTAAACAAGAGGAATTCCAAGTGGAGGATTTGGTGTTAAATGTGGATGCGAGCAACAAAGACAAGGGAAAGCATGGAAAATTCGATCATCTTTGGATGGGTCCTTTCAGAATCGATGCATACCATGAAAACAATGCATATCTCTTAGAATATCTTAACAGAGAGTCCACTGGAGGAGGGCCTGTGAATGGCAGGTTCCTCAAGCATTATCTGGTTCAGTAAGGTCTGTTTAATTTTTTTCATGTCATTGTAAATAGTTGTTTCATTTTTGTTTTCAAAGAAGGCATTTCGATTCAGTATGTCATTAGAAAATTGAAGCCCAGAGTGAAGGCCCTAAGTTTATGTTGAGTCTGGTCGAAACTATGTCAAGTAGGTCTAGGTTGTGTTTTTCTTTTCCTTTGTTTTAGAGTATAGAAGTCGAATAAGGCCCAATGGTTAGGCACCTAGTCTATTGTTCTTTTCCACCTCACTGGGAGGATAGCATCCCCGTTGGAGCTAGTTGTTAGCACAACCATTTTTTCAGTTAGAGTCAATCTTAGTCGAGTCAAGTTCTGTGTGTCAAAGTGTGTGAGGTTAGGTACTGAACAATGAATGGGTCGAAGTCAGCAAGTGGTCAGTTTTCCATTGGAGTCGAGAAGGGATGTCAGAATCAAACATGTGTAAGTGATAAAGGTTTTTTCCCAAAGAGTCGGGTCCTGTCAGAAGAGAAGGTTTTATGTACCAAAGATTGAGGAAAGTTTCTAAATAGAAGTCACGCCGGCAGGCGCAATGACCATCATCAACTCATTAGGAAGTTAGAAAAAATGAAAAATCACGACGCTCATATCATGTATACTCTACATCTCTTATCATATGTACTTTACACACCCCGAAATGTACCCGTCGTGCGGATGTGCTGTGAAAATATTTCACTTTATTCAAAACCTCCAGTCACCATGTATTCAGTGTCCCCTGGCATGATTCCATCTCTCACCTACCCAATTATAAATTATGGTTTCTCTGCATGTATTATGTTCACCATCCACGTTTATGCACTATCTATAATTCTTCCCACGAGCTCTGAGTTTCTCGTGGTAGGAAATATGATTTCCTTCAGCTGTGTCACAAACCAGGGTCAATCAAGACTATTTCCTCGGGCCCATGCTAAATCTATCACACGCAGAACAAATACGTGTTGCACCATGAAAACATCCCAGAACATTATAAGGAAAGGTGCATGAAGTAGCAGAAATGTGGGGCCCAAACCTCAAAACTTAATGTTGGTAAATGAAGATCTGGATGTAAGGGAATCTTTTGAACAAGTCGAATGCATGGTATTTTGTAGGAAAATCCAAGGATTCAACGTGAAACTGGAAGAACAGTTCACACTTAGATTCAACGGGCCCTGTGCAGTAATTCCAGGAATCACTTTCTAGGTAATAGAGGAAACTATGTCAGCCACAATGGAGATCCCACCACACTATTAAAGGTGGCCTAAAGGCATGCCTTTGGATGTTCTATGCTATGAGGAATTCATCAAACCTGACTATTTAGATGGGAAAGTCGAAGCAGGCATTCTAAGTAGATATCTACAGGAGCCCTTTCGAAAACTCCTGAGGGCGATTAGAAAATATTTCACCTGTGAAGGGAGGTCTAACAGAATACACCCACATAACATTATATGGTTGATGCATTTCACAAGAAGTAGACTATTGAACCTATCATTCTTATTGAACTAAATCCTCCGAGAAATTTCGGAAAATGTCCAAATGGAAGAAAACAAGTCGAAGAAACTATTGCATGTCTCGCTAATCAAATTACTGATAGTTGAGGAGTTGAGGCGATTGGGAAAAAAACTGGGATTTGTTTCTACTCACAACTGGCATCCCCAAGGACCCCAAATGTAACATACCCAGCTAGCCACAGGCCAGGGTATGCTACCTACAATGCCACCCTTAGACTTCTTTCTCATACCGTTACCTTCTTTATTTATCAAAGATGCATAAGATAAGAGAATTAACGACATGCACAGTAATATCCAGCAAGCAGGCATGTTCTAAAGATTCAATTAACGATAATTAAATATATAGTGGAAAAACATTCATACACAGAAAATAATATCAAAATGAGAGAGAACTTATCTTTATGAAACATGACACCAACTGGCTGCAAACCAAGGACGTTCCACCCAATCGTAGACACTACTACTCCAAATCTCAACAACAACGTCATCCCTGAGCTAGGGCTATGAATCCACAAGGAAGGTTCCAAAGTGAACTTGGCTTCCCAAACCAGTCATCTCTCAAGCTCTCATAGGCTTCCCAACACTCACATCAATCCAAGTACCCAACTCTCTTCTACCCAGCTTGCACCACCTAAGAAAACAGACCTCCACCTTTCTCTGCCATGCAGTCCCTCAGGCATTCCTTCTCCTTATTCGGGCCTCCAGCGCAATTGGTCCAGAATCTCAATGATGGAACCCTCAAGACTCACAGTTGTGAACCATGCTAGACACATGCCACTACATCTCATACATGCACACTTCAAGGAATGACTGGATCACGCTAGCGGCCACTACAACCAACTATCCTGTGGCTAATTATTTCACAGTTCGGTCCCCCCCTTCCCGAGACCAATATGTGGGTGAGGATAGATGGAGGAGGTACGTAAGTGCATGGGAGTGCATGAGGGTAAGAATGAGGTAACACAAAGGTGACAAAGAGGACAAGCCAATGACCAACCCCACAATCAGACCAGGGGCAAGTTTAAGTATGTTTGTGGGGAAATCAAGAACCTCATGGCCTCCCCAAGAAGCTCACGTAATCGATTCCCCCCTTTCAGGAAAAAAGGTAATTAACATAGGAATAAACATTTAACCTCTCAAGCCCCCTCTCTCATGGAATCATAGCCCCCTATAACTCTAGTCCTTGTCCATCTAGTAGCCATCGATGTGTTTATTATTAATAATGATCAAATCATTACATTTCTTGGGGCATACTAACCCTTTAAATATTTTTTGGGGAACTCAGTCCTCTCAGCATTGTAACAATACATTATTTAAAATGGGGTGTTACATCCCCTCCCCCTTATTTTTTCACTGTCCCCAATGCATATACAAAATAGAGATCAAAATCTCAAATTTATTCAAAACGTTGTGGGTACTCTACCCGCATGGCATATTCATGCTCCTAGGTAGCATCTTCAGGATCATAGCGGGTCCACTGAACTTTTACCAGCTCTATAACTCAATTCTGGAGCATTTTTACCTTTCTGTCCAATACCTATGCTGGATGAACCTGAAAGTCTCCCTCTGTCTCTACCTGAATTAGATGCCAACCAATAACATGGTTAGGATCATGTACATATTTATTTAGTAAAGATACATGAAATACATTATGCACATTCATGGAAGTAGGTAATGCAAGCATGTATGCAACTCACCCTATTATGTCCAATACTTCAAATGGACCACAGAATCTAGCTGCCAACTTTGTACAACTACCCAATTTCAAAGAGATTTTCTTGGGCTTCACTTTCAAAAGCACATGCTCCCCTACTTTAAATTCTCTATTTGTCCTATTCTTGTATGCATAAAATTTCTATCTATCCCGAGTTGCCTTTAAATTCTCCTTAATCTTGACCACCTGGTCTTCCATTTCCTTGAGAAACTCCGGCCCAAGTACCACTCTATCTGTTGGGTTGTCCCAGCTCACTAGAGTATTCCATTTCCTACCATACAAGGCTTCAAATGGGCCCATTCTTAATGAAGCTTGATACCCATTATTATATGAAAACTCAACCAAGTGTAAGTAATATTCCCACTTAGATGGCTTATCCATCACATAAATTCTCAGCAAGTATTCAATTATTCAATTGACGGTCTCTATTTTCCCATCTGTCTGGGGATGATATGTTGTGATAAATTTTAGATTTGTGCCAAATCATTTAAAGAATCCCCTCCAGAAATTAGAGGTAAACTCTGTATCTCTGTCCAAGACGATTGTTCTAGGTATCCCATGCAACCTAGCAATTTCCTTCATGAAAATTTCTGTAATATTAGTTGTTGTATGTGTTGTCTTCACAGGCACAAAATGAGTAGCCTTTGTTATCTTGTTAACCACCACCATGATTGAATCATGTTGCTTATTCATTTTGGGTAATCCCGTGATGAAATTCATGGTGATCACTTCCCATTTATTCTCTAGAATTGGCAATGGATGCAGTAAACCCATTGGGTGCCTATGCTCAGCCTTCACCTTCTGACATTTCATACATCGAGCGATGTAATCAGCAACATCCTTCTTCATTCCTGGCCAAAAGAACTAGCTTCTTACTGTTGTAATTATTTTCTGGTAACCAAGATGTCCAGCATAAGGAAAATCATGTATTTTCTTTAGTGCCACATTCCTTAGTTCTATAGAACTAGGAACATAGATTCTATTTTTATGCATGAGTAATCCATATTCCTTTATCTCATACTCCTTTATTTTCTGTTTTACATCTCCTTGTTGTAATTTTTCCTTTACCTGTAGGTAATTTTGATCTGTAACAAGACCATCTAAAATTTGGATCTTCAAGTCTGACTGATGCATACTGATAGAAGTAGCATGCATGAGATGCACTCTCCTAGTAAGTGCATCAGCAACTTTATTCTCCTTTCCCTTGATATGCTTGATATCGAAGTCATACTCACTTAAAAATTCCATCCATCTTGTTTGTCTGATATTCAAGGTCATTTGTTCAAAAATATACTTCAGACCAATGTGGTATGTTCTTAATTCGAATTTCTTCCCCATGAGATAATGCCTCCACATTCTCAAGGCTTGAACAATGGAAGCAAGTTCCAAGTCATGTGGCACAGCTCCTCTCATGTTCCTTAAGCTTTCTGGACTCATATCCAATGACATGTCCATTTTTCATGAGGAATCCCCGAATTCCTTCCTTACAAGTGTTTGTACATACCAAAAAACTTTCATTTGGGTCATAAATCTTTAACACATGTGCACTAGTAAGTAATTCCTTCAACATATTAAAATTATTTTCACACTTGAGTTTCCATTCAAATTTAGTTCCCTTCTTTTCCAAAGAAGTGATGGGATGAGAAATCTTAGAGAACCCTACTATGAACCTTATGTAGTAGCCAGCTAATCCGATAAAAGATCTGATGTCTGACACATTTCTGGGTGTTGGCCACCCTCTAATGGCTTTGATCTTCTCTGGATCTACTGCTATGCCCTGCTCTGAAATAATGTGTCCCAAGTAATGGATCTTCTTTTGATAAAAATAACACTTTCTCAACTTGGCATACAACTGATGTTCTTTCAGTACTTGCAATACCAATATTAAGTGATATTCATGCTCCTCTTCAGACTTAGAATAGATAAGTATGTCATCCAAGAATACTATGACAAACTTGTCCAAATAATTTATGAATATGCAATTCATTAAGAACATGAAGACAGCTAGTACATTGGTCAGTCCAAATGGCACCACTACAAATTCATAATACCCATACCTGGTCCTAAAGGTTGTCTTATGAATGTCTTCTTCCTTGATTATTACCTGATGCTATCCTACCCTCAGGTCAATCTTTGAGAATATATGTGTTGCTCTTAGTTGATCAAAGAGGTCATCAATTTGGGGTAGTGGATACTTGTTCTTTATAGTGTCATTTTTCAGCTGTCGGAAGTCAATACAAAGCCTCAAGGTTCCATCCTTCTTTTTGACAAAAAGTACTGGTGCTCCCCAAGGTGAAACACTTGGATGTATGTACCCTTTCTTCAACAATTCCTCCATTTGCATTTGTAATTATTTTAACTCTGGTGTGCATGTAAGGTGTTTTCGACACTGGGGCATCTCTTGGAACTAAATCAATTGAGAAATCTATCTCCCTTCTTGGTGGAAATCCGGGTATTTCTTGGAATACATCCTCAAATTCCTGTAGTACTGAGAAATATTCAAGGCTTGGCCCCATCATATTATATAGCTCCTCCACATGAGATGCATACAGTTGACATCCTTTTATAAAACATATTTTTAGTGGTCAGGCCGAAATCTCCCTTATAGATATGGGTCTTGGAACTCCTTTCACAGTGCTCTATTTTCCATTTCCATCAAGACATGTAAATGTCTTGTTATGAAAATCTAGGACAATATGATGCTTGTCCAACCAATCCATCCCAATCATAACATCATAAGACCCCAATGGTATGATATTTAGATCAATACTAGTATTCACACCATTAATACTTATGGAACAAATTTTGACCATATCATGGATTCTTATTTTGGTTCCAGTGGCTAACTGAACCAAACTTTATTTTCCAAGTTTAATTTTCTCCAAATGTAATCTATCCACTATCTTAGTATCAATGTAAGAATGACTTGCCCCTAAATCAAACAAAATAGCAACAGGTTAATTTATGATCTTACCTTCCACCTCGATCATATTGGACTGGTACTCTCCTTTTCGATCATTTAAAATTGCATAGATTCTTCCCATATCTTTGATTGTTGTAGCCTCTTGGATATTGTTCACAGTATTCACTCTATCTTTTCTGTGTCAGCAGTCCTTGTATGGGTGATCTTCCTTGCATCCCCAACATTGGATTGGTAGTCTTCCCCTTTTTCCCAAGGAATCTTCCTTCTTGTCTTGAGTTTGATCCCTTCTTTGTTTGCCTCTGCAACTGATCCAAGCTCTGAAACACTCGATAATTTATTTGACTTTGCTATCTCATCAATCTCTCGTTGTCTTCTTTGTAGCTCTGCACTTCCATATTCAATCTTCTTACCGTTTCTATCAACGTTTCCTGCACTCATTTTCCCTTACGTCCATTGGAATCTATCTCTGCATTACCAACTCTGGTATTTTGGCCTTAGGCCTCCTTATCATGATTGGAGGCTCCCTCACCTTCTTCCATTTCCTCAATACACATCCTCATCTGATGTTCTTAATCCTCTTAATTCTACAAAATGTGTAAGCGACCATTTTGTTAGAATTATGCATATGATAAACAAAAATTTCCAAACCATGCTACATGTCTCTTTATTGTTTTTGTTCATGGATATCATATCCCCATTCTCCAAAATAGTAGTGTCTTGTTATCCCTGGGATGACACAAAATTTCATCCTGTGCAGGGACTTCCTTCAAACCACCTTCCCAGGTGACCACGACTAGAAACCACGGCTAAATCCTTCCTTCGCATTTTTCTGTCTCAAAGACAACCAATTCAGCCCTTAGCSCTCCTTCCCTCAGCTCTCAATCTAAATACGACCATAGCCATGACCCTGCRCTTAGCTRGAAAAGTGCTTGTCTGGAGCTTCAGGACTTCGGAACCTTCAACTAGGACTAGATCAACGGTCCTCATCCTCCTTCATGATCAACGATCGAGATCCACTTCGGGACTCCGTGCTTCAGGAGTCTCAACTTTCCTTGCTTGCCTCCTCCCAAAATGATTTTACCTGGAGTTCATGATCTGCCGACACGTGTCCTCCCATAGGTCGGTGGTTGTGAATTGCTTTGGATCTTCAGGATTCAAAAGTTTCAAACTTACCTCCTACACTTTCTCCCAGAGTAATTTCACCCAAATTCGATGATCCTTCGACGCGTGTCTTCAGGAATCAATGGTCGAGATGCACTTTGACCTTCATTCCTTCAATATTTTTTGACCTAACACGACCTATCACCTCCTTCCCCTCTAGCATGCCCAGTCTCTAGACTGCATGATCTGTCACCACATGGAAAAATACTAGAAGCGAACACGTGGCCAAATCAGGCGAGTGACACGTGTCGCGTTCTAATCGACTTTTCAATACTCCAAATGCTCAAAACTTACTGACATGTGGCACACATACCATGTGTCCACCTCATCCCAGGTGACATCTGCAAGCCATGTCACTTAAGAAGTCTAGGCTCCACATCACCTCCAAGTGATGTCATCATGCCCCATCACTTCGATTCTTCAGGATTCGGGACTTCGGGAGTTTTCATACTACCACACTTCCAATTCTCGCGAACTATGAATTCCCGAACTAGCTAATCTGTCTCCATGTGTCCTCCTAGATAGGAAGACTAATATTAACTTCGGTTCTTCACCCAAGTTCATGGATCTCCTCCACGTTTCCTCCTCAATCTGATGGCTATGTTTTTACTTCGGGGCTCCGGACCTCAGAGATCTCAAACTTCAACCTTTTTCCTTAAAAATGTTTTTGTCTGAAGCTCACGATATTTTGACGTGTGTCTCCCGCGGATCGATGACTACGATTCCTTTAGGACTCCAGACTCTGAAAATCTCAAACTTCAAAATATATCTGGCCCTATTGGATTTTATCCGAAGCCCTGGATCTGGTGACGCATGGCTCTCAACAAATCAATGGCTGAGATCCCTTCGGTTCTTCGGGTTTTGGAAATCTCAGTTTTCAAAACCTGTCTGGCCCCACTGGCTCTCATCTGAATCCATGGATCTGGTGACATGTGGATCTCGACAGATCAATGACCAATATCCTTTCAGGTCTTTGGGTTTTGGAAGTCTCAAACTTCAAACTCCCTCCTCACTCACTTTTTCCAAGATTGTTTTATCTGAAGCACACGATCGGTGGATGCATGTCCTCCTACAGATTGGCGATTCCCATCTACTTCTTCTCTTCGGAGGTTTGTCACTCAAGCGCTAACATGTCACATCACTGCATGGATTTCAATTTGCGGGGGCACGCATCGGTGGTCTGGATTAAACTACTTTTTTCCCCACAATTCTCCTGACACTGACATGTAACCCCTTGGCGAAACTAGGGTTTGGATTGCGGGACCACCTTGGGAAATTAACTCCCATGCAACTTAGTTCCCCACAATGCTTGTTGGTTGTTTATCTCTCTCTCCAATGGGATACGACGGTCATGACCTTAACCTTGCTTTCTTTTTATCGGATGACCCCTATTCATCTGTCCTCCAATCCAATGATCCCAGATCTCTCTTGATCCTACAGTGGTGATCACTCCCGAATTCAAAAGGAACGGTCACTATCCTTCGAACCCTTACAGAGGATCTAAGATGTTTTGTCTTCTGCGTAGCTTCTGCAATGCCATTCCTCCCGATATTTTTCAATTTCACTGTCAGAGTTTGACCTCGACCATGAGACTCTGACCAACATACTTGGCCCATACCGGCCCGGTGTTTCAATGAGAATCTCTGATACCAATCTGTAACATACCTAGAAAACCACAGGTCGGGGTATGCTACTTGCAAGCCCACCCTTGGACTTATTTCTCATACTGTTACCTTATTTATTTGTCAAATATGCATAAGATAATAGAATTAACGACATGCACAGTAATATCTAGCAAGCATGCATGTTCAAAAGATTCAATTAACGATAATTAAATATGCAGCAGAAAAACATTCATACACACATAATAATATCACAACGGAGAGCACTTATCTTTATGAAATATGACACCAATTATCTGGATACCAAGGAAGTTACACCCAACTGTAGACACTACTACTCCAAATATCAACAACAACATCACCCCCGAGCTAGGGCTATGAATCCACAAGGACAGTTCCAGAGTGAACTTGGCTTCCCAAACTAGTCAGCTCTCAAGCTCTCACAGGATTTCCAGCACTCACAACAATCCAAGTACCCAGCTCTCTTCTACCCAGATTGMACCACCCGAGAGAATGAAACTCCACCTTTCTCTTCCATGCAGTCCCTCAGGAAGTCCTTCTCCTCATTTGGGCCTCCAATGCAACTGGTCCARAATATCAATGTTGGAACCCTTAGGACTCGCAGATGTGAGACATGTTGGACACAGGCCACTACATCTCAGACATGCAGGCCTCAAGGCTCGACTGGATCACACCAGCGACCACTACAACCAACTATCCCATGGCTAATTCTTTCATAGTTTAGTCCCCCCCTTCCCGATACCAATATGCAGATGAGGATGGATGGAGGAGGTAGGTAAGTGCATGGGAGTGTGTGAGGGTAAGAATGAGGTAACACAAAGGTTTAAGTATGTGAGGGTTTAAGTMTGTTCGTGGGGAAATCAAGAACCTCCTGGACTCCCCAAGAAGCTCATGTAACCGATTCCCCCCCTTTAGGAAAMAACGTAATTAACATAGGAATAAACATTTATCCTCTCAAGCCCACTCTCTCGTGGAATCATAGCCCCCTATAACTCTATTCCTTGTCCCTCTAGCAACCAACAATGTGTTTATTATTAATAATGATCAAAGAAATACATTTATTGGGGCATATTGGCCCTTTAAATAATTGTTTGGGCACTCAGGCCTCTTAGCATTGTAACAATACATTATTTAAAATGGGGGCTCACAACCTGGGGTGTTACACCAAAGGAGAATTTTTTTCACCCGCGGGAATATTAAAATCCCACCACGTGGAGGAAGAAATAGGAAGGGGTGCAGAGGAAGGAAAAACATTGGAAGCCCCATCTCCCCAATAGTCGATACCCCAGAAGAGGGGCAGGCCAAGGAAGAACAAAGAGACCGGGGAGGCCTAAGTCCTGAGCGAGTTGTGCACAAAATCGGTCGCCAAAGAGTTACTCATACACACCATTCGACTGGAACTTGTCGAAGGTCCAAGTCGAGAAACCTATGGCATAAGGAGAAGGAAAGACACTGAAGGCACAGATATTCGTGAACTGTCACAATAGCTAAAGAAAGCGCAACTTGCTATTTTTGAGCTATACCAGGAGAACAAGGAGTTGAGACAACAATTACTAGCGAATCCCCTCGAGGAATCAACATCAAAGGGCCGAGAGGGAAACATGACTTGGATCAAGAGGCAGCTCAAGGAAGTGAAAGACACAATCATCTAGTTGTGCGAAGCAAAAAGGATTTCAGAGTAAGGAAATGAAAATCACTTCAAGGAATGTGGACCAGCCCTGGAAAACATTCGTGTAGCTCTGGCGAGTGTGTAGAAGAGGATGAAAGGGAACATGATTCTTCAAAGACAAGTAATGAATCTGAAAATTTGAAACTGGTCTCTCAGGAGAACGCTTCAGATATCAAGACTGCAGACGAGGCCAAAAGCATGATCAACCAACTCCTCTTTTGTCTTCTCAAACGTGGCATGGATTTTGTCTCCCCCTGTCCTATTTTCCACCAGGAAGTAGGGACTCTGACAGGTACCCACATGACAAGCATACAAAGCACAACATTGGAGATCCATATATGACAAAGGACATGTGTACGTTGGACACACGACAACTTGAAGAAAGGCGTTGTCCCCTAGCTAGTGTTGTCAAGTTGGAAACACCTATGACAGTCAATAGTGACCTGCCACATGAACCCTCCAGCAAATGATTGCACAACAGAGATCAAGGCTGTAAAAATGGGTAGCAGGAGTCTGACAGAGCACTCAACCATCCAGATACCCTGTCAAAGGAGAAACATCGACACATCACTCCCTAACAATGAAACCTTGCTGATAGTCAAAGTGTCATGGAAAAGATGTCAGTTATTCTGCGATCGAGTACAGTCAGTTTCTATTTTTATTAAAGTTCCATATGAAGAGTCATCTAGCAGAGAATAGTCAAAGCCTAATTTCTAGGCATAGTACTTAGAGAGTAGGGTAGCCCGAGCGACACACCCTTGTCTATATATTTCATCTTTTCACTGTAAGCCAGGTTGGTTGGAAAAACAGTGTAGATAGTGACTATTGAATGTAGCTTTCGAAATTGATTGAAACTTAATGCAAAGGCCTTGAATATTTCATGAAAAGATTATAATGGTAGCAGTTTGATGTATTGTACTCTCTCTTTGCATACGTTCTTTCCTGTGTTTTTTATATTCATATCTATATTTTATCTAAATCAGAACGTGATTCGAATCTATAATTCATCGTACAGTTCTCTAGATTCTCCATTTATATGACTGTGTTTATTCTAAGTGAACTTTGAATTCATCCCTAGCGGTGCTCCGAGTTTCTTCATGTGTTTTTATCTCGCCACACACGATGATTTTTAACTGAAATAATGTTGCCTACTTAGTCTTTATCCTCTCAAGTTCAGTCACTAAGTCATTTTTTCCGTTGTTTTCTTAAATTGACTCCATAGCCCGAGGTCTTGATTTCTTTCCCCAATAGAACTAGAAATATTGTACAAAAGTGTTAAATCTAGCATACAGTTTAAATCCATAACCTATACAGAGACGAAGTCTCAGAGAGATCCCTCTCCAGGTCTGAAAGGCTAGTTTTCGGCCTCAAAGTTGGTTTGTAGGTTGCCTCTGTCATTCATTTTCTTAGCCGAATGAAGCTTACAGAGCGCTAACAACCTGAAAAGACAAAAGAAACATTAGTTGATGAAGAGCACCCAGTGAACGAAGACATGGACATTGATGAATTAATTAAGAACTGGAAAACAAAAAAGAAGACTAAAAGAAATTGATGATGTATAATAATTTTATAAGACATATAGATGTGCATTATATAGCTATTATGTTTGTAACATATTTTGAATGATAAATCTCATTTATAAAAATTCCTTTTTACGAATTATGCCTTGGAATGATAAACCTCATTTATAGATTTACAATCACATTTTATCAATTTTGAATATTTTTAATGCATATTTTTGTAACATCCTACTCTTCCGAGCACATATTATTGACTTATTCTTGAGGACACTTGCATGCAAGTGATCTGGTTATAGTATATGGTTATCTGTTTCTCTTATGGATTATTATGATGATGTTGATGGATTATGATTTATTTTGTTTGATATCTATGTATTGACAAATTTTATTGATGAGTTTCTCCTGAGTGTGCAGGACACTTGACAGATTGAATATTTTGATGGCATCAATGGACCTCCTTGGACTCCAGATTGAGTCAGGGAGTGGATTGCATTGGTTTGAGTATTTCATTTATGCATATGTGACATATGATCTATTATACTATGATGTTGTTTATGGATCATTGACAGTGTTTCGTTGATGGATGCAGGTTGACGATTGCTTTCTAATATGACTCATATAAGGAGTAAAGGGGTCATGCACATAGACCAGATATTGAGGGAGAGGTGTGGTAGCATCCCTTTCACAACCTACTAGCACTCTTGTCGTTGCTTGAATTGTGGGTTAACGATTACCTAGTTCGAGAGATCCACGATGTCATGAGGGTATACTAATACAGTCGCTCACAAATATTTCTAAGGGGTGTGTAATAAGGCAATGTCATTATTCCTTAAAAGCCCTTAGTTTCTCACAAGGTCGCCCGAATGGAATGTTGACTCCAAGGGTTGGAAAGCTACCAAAACCAGTCAAAGGCGAGTGACACCCTTGGAGCACGGAGCTCGTCTTGAAGGGCATGTCGCGTAATTAAAAATTTGAATCAAAGGTGAGCGGCACCCTTGGAGCACGGTGTGCGTCTTGAAGGGCATGTCTTGAAATTAAATATTGAGTCAATGAATCTAGGTGGCCTAGAAACCTTGAGTGAATAATTAAACCCTGTAAAATATTTAAGCATTGTTGGCTTTAATTAATTAATGAATTAAGGATTTAATTAACTAATTGTGAATCCCCAATTGAAAATCTAAGACTATGCAAAAAGTATGCCTAAGAGAGTAAGAATATTAAAACTAATTATTAAATAACATAGGAAAGATGCAAGTCAATTAAAGAAAATAAGAAAGATGGCATAATTCTAAAGAATTAATATAATACACATGTGTGCAGAAAATACCTAATTGGAATATAAGATAAGAAAGGAATAAAGCATGAAATAATAAGTGCACACATAGAAGGGAATCTAGAGTCTAAACTACCACTATTTTAACTAGGAGAAGACTCTTATTTTAACTCAACTCGGAATTAGTAAGGCGTCAGACATTAATTGGAAACAAGGGGAATAAAGAGACAACTAGGAGCGCTTTTAGGATGGGTGAGGGAAATTGACATTTATTAAAATAAATTGTGGATTTACTTGTGCAACTAAGGAAAAGGGTGACAAGTGTATGGGGGAAATAATTCTTAATTAATTATTTAAAAAGTGAATTAAATGTGCAAGTGGCAAGATGTCATGGAGGAAACTCCTATAAAGAAAATGGGAAAAAGAGGTAAAACACACTGGTTATGGGTAAATTTATGTTGCATAAATTTGACTGGTTTTACTTGCCAGAGTTGGGATACCCATCTTGAGAGAGAGTGGTGGCTCTACATTGCGAGGCGAGTTGGGAGCTATAGTATTATGGTTGTGCGTGTGGCCCCATTGCGGCTCGAGGGGCTAAGGGGGAAGAAGAGTACCCCTAGCATTGGCTCGGAGGTACTGGTGAAGTCTTAATGTTAGCATGCAAAGAAGAATGTGTGTGAGTGTGGGATTAAAGATCATAATATAGCATCTCTGATCTCATGTTCGAGGTATTTCGATTAATATTTGTGGTTAGACATAATTTATTCTTTAATTTGTAATGGAGGGAAGTCAAATTTATTCCATGAATTCTACATATGCGTAATTTATATTTATATATACCTTGGTCTTTATTTCAATAAACTGTACAAATTAGGTTGTTCTCCGCAATAAAAGGTTATGCACACAATTGAATATTCTATGCAGATCAACTTACTAATGAACTGGTTCACCCATAGACATGCACTCGAATCTATTATTTTTATTGAAGGTTACTTACTCTTGATGTGTGAATTCTATGTTGGGACCCGTATCTGTCTCTTGAAAATTTAACAACTATTTTAGATTGTGGACATAAAATTTAATCTTGATTCTTCTAAGTATTAGTTACTATATTCATGGATGGTATGAGTGTATCATTTTTAAAATTGTATATACCCCAAAATCCTTACCATTAGAGATCGATCAGAAACCTTATTCGCGCTAGGATCCTAGTTTTTGTTGTGTCTAGGGCGAGATGTAGATCTTCCTTATCAGAAAACAGTCTCCATGGTCGGATGAACTGCGATATCTCCGCCATCCTTACTTTTGCAACCCTTATCATTTATGTGTCACAAAACCCTTAGATTTATCATTTAAAAGTAAGGTAAATAAAAACACAAGAAAAATGTAACGGAATGCTCAGCTACTTGGCCTTGAGTTCGAGTTCCTTGAATTACAGGTAAAAAATTGATCTACTCGGTTATATTTTTCACTCTCCCTCATGCCTCCTCGGTTATTTCTCTCCTACTCTTAGTTTGATGGACAAAATTCTTATAAAACACCCCAAATGAAGAGAGCAAGATACCTAGACAGAAGGGTTTTCCTTGCACCCGTTTCCACCATTACTACTTTCAACCCAGATTTTCATGTAAGGACAACCTGTTGGCAGCCAATTCATTTTTT
>SNQJ01S0182181.1:0-20323 GCA_010110895.2 Picea sitchensis | reverse complement strand
ATGTTCGACATCAAGACATTTATTCACATGGTTGGAATCGTACCGTGTTGAGATTGGTAAGAAGACCCTGGGTCGAGTGGCCATTTTGATATACTTGGCCCAGGCTGCGAAGGAGTTTCTATTGGACAAAGAACACATACACTATTACATAGATCCACTTTGTATTGGTCGTGGCTATGTCTTGTCATCTCGTAGATCCACTGTGTATTCTTCGTGGCTACGATCAGTCCGAGTCATCAGCGTATAGATCCACAGTGTATTTTCGGTGGCTATACCTTTTTATCAATACCATTATGGATCCGCAGTGTATTTTATGGCGTCCATACCTTGCATGTCCTGATCACCCAAGCATAGGTATGCCTACCTTGGGTTTTGAAATATGTCATGATATTTGTTGGATGTTTGTGTGCAGCTTCCATCAGGTTCTCTGAGTCTATACCCTTGCTTGAAAGTCTACAAAGCATTTCAGTTATCAGTTCGCATCTTCTAACTTCATACTTTGGGGGGCAATCTGTTACACGTAAAAATTACTCAAATGGATAAGTGTCGCATCTTCCTCTCAATTGTCGTAAGTGTCGCATCTCCCTTACAACTTTCACAACTGTTGCAAGTTGGTCACAAGTGTCGCAAACGATGTTTGAGCATACTGCCATGCCGACGACACTAAGGAGACACTTAAAACATCTCATGTACCTGATTTGAAGCAGAAGAACTGGTTAACTGAAGACAAGGAACTCTCAACACCTGAACAGAGCTCTGAAATAAGGGTTTTGAGGGGGAGCGCTCCCCTATATCAGCCTTAGGAGCGCTGGCGCTCCCCTACAAGGCATCAGGGAGCGTTATAACGCTCCCCTGCCCCTTCTGAAGGAGTGATACTCACCTTGAGGGCGTTGGTGCTTCCCCTAAGCTTCTCAAGGAGCGCTCCAGTGCTCTGATGCCCCTTCTAAGGGAGCGCTGCCTAATCTGGGGCAGTAGTTGGCCCGTTGAGGAGAATAAGGAGAGGATCTTTCGAAATTAGGAGGCAGTTGTATTCGAATTCTTGGTTTCATCAAGAGATCCCTGATCTGAGGAGAAGGTTCCCAACTTGTTCTAAAGATAACTCAAGAGGTTAAGCTCCTCTTAACCTATAAAAGCAGGCTCTATGATGGTGGAAAGGGGGGAGGAACTGCTAGCATGAAACCTATGATCTTGTAGGAAACACACAGTCAGCCAAAGGAGAGTGATCAGTGAAGCTGTTGTTATCCAGGTTGTGGATCTTTCAGACAAGGGTTAGACGAAGGGGACTTGATGAAGCTGTCGCATTCGCATCTACGATTGTAAGCACTGCTATCATTATTCTCATTAATATGACGTGCTTTCTTTCTAGTTTGTGTCTGATGTTACATGAACTTATCGTTGATAGATAGATCTGTTTTCAAGCTAATATCAATAGAATAGGAAGTGGTTGTATCTTGTTTTGTCCACAGGATCCAGCGAGGAGCAAAGGATCAAAGCGCAACTAGGAGCGTGCAGGGACAAACGTCGATAAAGAGGTACTTATGTTCTCCTTCCTTCTCATGTGTTAGTTTGGATAGATTTGAAAGTAAGTCAGTGTCCACGTTAAGCATTTTCTGTCTTAGAGTTAGGGTCAAGCTCTTTGAGGCAATCTACCTATCTGCAGGGAGATTTTCCTACAACACTGTGAAGTGTTTGATCTTTGATAATGTAGGAGAATATGTAAGTAAATCCTTTGAGGGATACTTCTCCTAGAATGTAAGTTTAAGGAAACAAACAATGCCATACACTCATCAACATAATGAAATTGTTGAATGGAAATACAACACCTTGATTGAGATGGATAAACGTTTACTTCAAGCGAATGGAATGCCAACCAAGTTTTGGGTAGAATTCGTTGCCTACCAAAACTACATTTTGAACATGATTCTAACCATACTAGTGTGGGATGTAACTCTTCTTGAGACATAGAGTAGAAGGAAACATTCAATTGGACATCTTAGGACCTATGGATGCATAGCTTGTGCTCATAGTATGGATGAGAAGTAGGAGAAGTTGGATCTAAAGTGCCATTCATGCATCATGATCAAATATTTGAAGATTCTAAAGCCTAGCTAGTAGTGAGTGTTTGATCCATTCAAGTAGGAGGTGATCATTTGAAGGAATGCTATCTTCGATAAGACAACTTTGGGTGTTTCTCTATTAACATATTATTTTGGTGTTTTAGAACATGATTCAGTAAATGTTGAGGATTTTTTAATCAGATCACCTAATTTCTAAACAACCTAGTCTCATCTTTGAATCTATTTGGGCATTTGAATTGACTTTTAGTCATATTTCTAATGGAGGATTGACTAATGGTGAACTGACTGCTAGTTAAATTTATGATGAAAAATTTGAAATGATTGATAGTATGGTTAAGTCTATTCAAAATGAGTGCAATGTAGAGACACATTTTGCAAGAGAGAGTCATTATCCTTAATGGGTAACAAAATCCATTGAGGTTGTTGGCATTGATTCAAGTAATGCAACCAGTTATCAGAAGACTTGTAGTTAAATTTTTTTTATGTTTGTAGCATCTGATAGGTACTTCCGCACAGGTTTAAGTGTCTAGACATGTGGAAGTCATCCAAATCCTTCTACCTTGAGACTTTACTTTAATTAAATGAATTATTAAAGTAAATTTATTGTATTAATTAGTTGAGTTATATTTAAATAAATGCTTTAATTATCATTAGTGATTTAAATCTTAGCCATTGATATCAAGTGAGGTGAGAAGTAATCTCAACTCTCAATCACTTTGGAGATTAACGTTAGGTCATAACTCAAGATTATAAAAGCAAGGTTAGGGTAAAGGAGAAAGGTCACTTTCACATAGAGATAGCAAAGAAGGACTTTTACTAGTATGGAGTCATTCCATTCACTTGGGAGCAAATAAGTACTTTTGTTCAAGTGCTTGAATCATGAAAGAACGTGACTCGAGGGGATGAAACTTGTGTGAGACATTGTGTGTTGATACACATGAGAGAGAAAATAAGGACTTTTATTCAAGGGTTAGATCACAAAGGACTGTGATTCAAGGAGATATTGGATAGATGGAAGGACTTCCATCTAGAGATTAGGTCAGGGAGAAGAGAGAATAGAGGTAGTCACAAGTGGGTTTCAATAGATTGGAGCTGCAACAATAGGATCGCACCATACATAGTTTTCATATATACTTTGTGTGTGTGTGTGGTTTTCAATGGAGAATGGCACCTATATGCAGTGTTTTCTTAAGGAAAGGTGTGTACATCTCGTGAAACGTGAAAAAATAAGGTCATACAATAGGTCAGGAATTGTTATGGTTTGCAGGTACTGTCCAAAGTTTTTGTATTTTTCTATGGGCCATTTTCCTAGTAAGGGATCCCTTGTAAGATTTGAAGTTATTTTAATAGTAAGATTAGTTGATGGGAATAATATCTTTGTGTATTTTGTATGATATTTTGGTTTCCATCATTGATTCTGCTATCTTTACTCGAGTTGAATATTCCAACAATTTTATTCTGTTTTATGAATTGCTAATTTGATTTACAGCAAGGAAATCACTAGATAACAAAATACCTAGGTGTCTGAGTAGGGATTTCAACATGGTATTAGAGCATGTTGAAAATCAACATGGTATCATAGCTTTGTCTCTAAGAGGGATCCAATCCAACGATGCACAATGCCATATCTATTAGATTTGAGTGACGATGAGATAAACATTGGTCACAACAAATAAGTAGCGTGGTTAAATCATCCAGAGAAGAGTTGATATGTGAAGGACCATTGGTAAAAGGCCTACATCTCTTACATTCTTGACTATGTATAACAGTCCCTTGAAGATCACGGGACAAAGTATTGTTGACAAGGGTAGTTACGGTTCTCTAAAAGAGAAGAGATTGTTCGGTAGCATGATTTCTTGGTTACAGGAGGAGTCATCCCTCTGGCAGAAAGTAGATCCAACCAAGTATAAGAAGAAGAAAACCCAGTCACAGGGGGAGATGAAAAATACAAATCCTTTCATCATTATTGTCAAAGGGGGACAAATATATCTCAAGAAGCATATGGTAGGTTTTTGAACCATTCTATAAAGACCAAAAACACCAACATGAAAAAAGTGGATTGCAACTCCAAGAGAGTTTGAGTCTAAGATCTATGTAGCAGCCTTTGAAGAGTTTGAGGAAGGTCTATCACAGGGGGAGTCAATACAGTCCAAGGAGGAGCCAGTGCAAACAGAGTCACCCTTTTCCATTGTTTTCAAAGGGGAAGAGAAACAGAGAGTGTTGCCATCAATGACAAAGGGGGAGAATGTTGGATGCAGTGTTGTCATTGATTTCAATCAAAGAATGTCAGATGCAGTGAGAATGTTGGATATCATATGTTATGAATGATCATTGATGTCAACAAAGGGTCCATATAGTTCATAAGATTATAACTATGTTGATATACCCTATTATACTAACTAAATGGAGAAAACATTAAGGAAATTGTTGCATAAGGTTATGTATAGCCAAGTCATGAAGTAGTCATCCTCTCAGAGAAAAACAGAGAAGAATTTTCCTATGTCTTTCATGTCAATCAATGTTCTAGCAAATAAAGGGACAAATGAGGTCAACATTGTTTAAAGTACTATTTAGGGTTGTTAAAGAGTCAGATTAGGCCTTTTGGTGAGATAGAACTAAAAAGATCATGAAGAACTCTACAAAATATGTACAAATTCATGTGAAATGGGAATTCTAATCATTAATCTTCTCATAGTTGACTACATATTGAAGTGAAGAGTATGTTAGGCAGATTCTAATAAAACTAGTTGATGTCCCTTCTCACTCCCTACTAAAGAGAATGTTGGCCAATATGTTATTGATGATCAAAGGATAAATGTAGAGTTGAAAATCGATGATGAGCTAGTTGTTGATTGCCTAAGTGGCATGGGAGCATGGAAATGAGAAATCATATCTAGATGACGATGGTTTGGAGTCTAAACATAGAGATATTCATTATAATCACAACTTACCACTATGTAAATGAAAGAAACTACCAAGGATGCACATCAAACCCCAAGAAGCAAGGGAGAACATGCTAGTTGTGATTCTAGACTTCTAGAAAGGAGCACATGCCATTCATCACAATCTAGGCATTGGAGAGATGATGATAAGAAACACATATCCACTCTCATACTTTAAGGAGACAATGAGGTTAAAGTTTAAACGAATAAAACCCCTATAATTTAACTTTAATAAATAAATAAAAGTATAAATAAATAAAGTGAAGTTATGTAAAATAGAGGTGCATGTGAAAAAGTAGAAATTGAAATAAATAAATAAAGTAAAGCTACTTAAAAGAGAGGCACATGTGAAAAAGTAGAAATTGAAATAAATAAAAGTAAGAGATGTTAAGTAAAAGAGAGGTGCATGTGAAAAAATAGAAATTGAAATAAATAAAAGTAAGAGAAGTTATGTAAAAGAGAGGTGCATGTGAAAAAAACTGAAAGTAAATCTTACTAGTATATCTTACTTTTATATTTAAAAGAGCATGAACAAGTTAAAAGAAATATCTAACAATTGATTTTACCAATGGTGGTTTCAAGCCCATGGTTTTGGAAACCCATGGTATTTTCCCATGGTATGTGAAAAGAAAAAAATGGGTGGTTATAAATTAAGTTAACCCAATTAAAAACATGATTATAATTTAAAGGCCTTCACTTAGATTTATGGATAAAAACAAAAGAGAAATAATATTGTTTTAAGATAAACATTATTTAATCAAAAGGGTTCAATGTTTCAATGTCAAAAGACACATTGATTTAAAATCACACCCCTTATAAGACTATATAAACGAATATTTATGAAGGAAATAAAGTGTCTATGTGGGTTTTCATTCAAATATCTAAGAGGAGAGTCCAAGGAAGAAAAGTCAAGATATTTATGTGACTCGGGAGATATTTGAGTATACCTGAAGCAGAGTCACTAGTATATATGACATAGTAAAAATAAAACCATGCAATAAGGGTGGAAGGGAGGAGCTAGGTAGGACTGTTGTCCTCTTCAGGTAGAAGCCTGGAAAAAACTTCGCAGTGAGGGTGGAAGGGAGGAGCTAGGGAGGACTATAGTCCTCTTCAGGAAGAAGCCTGAAACAACAGGGGGTTGGTGCATCCTTTTAAGTTGGTTCTTGAAGAATTCAGGGGGTTCGAACCTCCTTTCAATTTGGTGCTTGAAGAAGCAAGGAGTTGCAGCTTCCTTTAGTAGGTGCTTAGAAAAGAAAGGGTAATTTTGTCTCCTAGAGTTGGTGCTCTAAAAAGGATTGGCGTTCTTCACAATCACAACTTGTTGTTATACAGACATTGTAATTCTTGTTAATGATAAATAATTAATTATTCTTAAATAATTCCATTGTTAATTTACTGTTTTGGTTGAAATTTTTTAAAAATGACTACTAATTGGATAAAAGGTAATATTGATTCACCCCCCCTCTCAGTGTTTCCAACATGTTAGATCTTCACTTCCTTGCAACTCCAACAGTCTTTGAACATTTTCATACTTTGGAGATCGATGACTATGATTTAATCAATCGTTTAGTGGACGGTTCACGGACTCACATGTCTTCATTTTCATTGCTTATCTTGGCATTTAATTAGATCAATAGTTCGAATATAATCAAGTGTTGGGTGGACGACTTTGGTTTATCTAGGCGCTTTAGACAGATCTACGATTTGGATTTAATCAACCATTGAGTGGATGATTCTCATTCATTTCAAATATGGACTTTTACTTAGAATTATTTTGTGTGACAGGTTCGCGGACTCTTACACTCGCGAACTCACAGTCTCACATATCTTCTATGGTGTTATTAAAATGTACCCCCAACTTCCACAACCTCAAAGATGAACCTATACTTAGAAAAAATTCCAAATGATTTTTCTTGAGTTCGTGGACTCTTAGATTCTTGGACTCATATCTCTTATTGGATGTCATCAAAATGCACGCCCAACTTTCGTTACCTCCATAATGAACCATACTTAGAAATTTTTAAGTGATATAGATAGAAAATGATACTTATCCATTTTTGGTTGCTCAATGGACTCAAGGAAAGAGATATGAGCCGTCTGATTATGATTTCATTTTGATCCAACGATCAACATCATTCTTCGTTCTTTACTGTTTGATCATGCTCTTATTTTGATCTGACGACCCAACATCAATCTCTATGATTGACAAATCCTATTCTCGATTTAACAGTCTGCAAGTTTTCACAAATCAAACGAACCATCATCATTACTCCACAATTCTTTGTGCATATTTCCTCAATTGTAGAACTATGTTTCTACTTCACTCAAATGTGCCTTCTCTCATGAACTTCATGTCAGTGTGGTCCTCTATGCTCTATCTCTATCCAATCACAATGCCTCCTCTATGCGTTGTCTCTATCCAATCACAAGGCTATCTCTCTTGATCTTCTCTGCATTGATCCACCTGATAGATCTTATTCATGATCTGGTAATATGAGGGACTCCTCTATCCCTTCATTTTCATCAATGTCATCAACATATGACTGTCCATGTTTGATTCATGTTGCCATCAATGACATTACACAATCAATAATGCCAACATTATGAATAAAAGAGACTGACCTGAACTGGAGAAACTTGTACCAACCTATCACTAGACCCTTAGATTTTCCTTCTACACTAAGAGCTTCAAACCTCCACCTAAGAAGTGATGGMAACAATAAATATTTGACCTTACCAACCTCCATAAYGGATTCMTAAATCAAAATTATCTCAATATTCTTTGTTGYAATTACCCTCTTCAAGGAGTTTCTTTTATAGGMACTCACCAAACCTCTGATGTTATAAGARAGCCCAATTATTTTGGAACCTTGGAGTGGGATTTTCCTKCTCTAAGGATCCCTTGAATATTCATTTGTTCACTAGATACAACTTCCCAATGAGCTTATTTATTTKCTTGAGAAAGGAGAATTTCTTACTAGAATTGGCCTATCCTTCCCCCTAATCCATGACAATACTCCCTTCAACTCCCTCTTCCACCAAAATAACACCCTTCTTTTTCATYAATCTTAGATCATATTTYTTTTATTTCAAAGGGGGMAAAATCTCCATCTGATGAGTAATAGGTGTTGATACTCCCAGTAGACTCAACTTTCTTCTTCTTTGGAATGGATCCCCCCCCCACCCAACAAAAGAGTCTCCTCAAACCAAATTTGAACAAGAGTTAAGGGTTGTGCAAACCTTAACCCCCTTCCTAGTAGATCAACTTTTGAGAGGAATGGTTTTCCCTTCAAGAAAGTTTTTAACTCCTCCATTTCATATAGGGTGTCTAAATCCACTAAAGGAGTAACCTCCTAAGTAGATTTTTTCTTTTTCTGGTCGATCTCCCTCATGTTAATCACATCTACAAAGATAAAAGGTTTTTTCTTAGCAACGTGGCTGGAACCACTGGGGATCTCTCCTTCTTTATTTATTTGATTAGACTCCATCTCATGTCCCTAACAAATGTCTTCTTGGGGATGGAAGACAAAGCTTTTGCTCTAGCTATATCTTTTAGTATTTTTTCACAACAATAGAAAATGAATCCTCAGAGATAGATTTACCTTTCAATGAAGAGGGATTATGGCTCTTCTCGTAATCATCCTCATGTTGATTGTGAGCTTGAGCCATGTACTCATACACTCTTCTACTTCTTCCACATTGTCGGGTGAATCCTTCTTAGGGAAAGTACACATAAGGTAACCATACATATGACAAATGGAGCATTGGAAATGAATTTTAACATAGTCGATCTATTGTCGATAAGATCAATTCCTAAATTGTATATGAATTCCTTCATGCAACCTATCTCCCAAGTTCATTTCCACACAAATCTTAGCCCAAAAGGTCTTGTACATGGAGCATGTTTTCTCGTTGATATCCATCATCCTACTTGACCGGTTCCCTATCAAGGTTAAGGCCCTTGCAAACCCATAGAGAAAGAGCAATGAAATATACAGCTTTTAATGCCTTGTTGGATGGATTTAAAAACCCTTACACATTTTTTCTAATAATTGTATGAAAAGAGAAGTTTTTTTTTTTTTTTTAGTGACATGTGGGACTAACCTGTGGCTAAGAAACTGCAAATCAGAGGCATCTAAGCCGTCAAAATCACCCAGGGATCGCACCCGAGCCGTCAAAATCATCTGGGGATAACACCCAGCCTGAGCCACACCAACCCTTACCAACCCTTAACATGGCTGGATTTTTTGTCCCCGCAGGTTTCAAACCGGTGACTTAACATCATGGAGTGCCTTAACAGCACACTCCATCACCGACTGTCCTACACCTCAGAGACATGAAAAGAGAATTTTCACCAGCATTTTGTTTGCCTCTTAAAAGGCAGTTTACTAAGTGAATAACAAAAAAGCCCATAATAAGGGTCGCGAGGGATGTATTATTCTTGAGTAGAGGGGGAATGAACCCCATTGAGGGTAGGGGAAGTACCCTCGAACCTTACAGAGGTCGCACCCTATCAAGAGGGTCCAAATCGGGACAAGAGAGTTGTGCCCTAGTAAAGGGTTGACCTGTGGAACTGAATAAGAATGTTGTATTTCAGATTGTGCACTTTGTACGAGTGTTTGGTCCCAGTAAATATATTTGAATTTGAAGCAGGAGCTCAAGTATGCAGTTGTTTGCGTTTGGAGACTTTAGCATATGCCTAGAACAACATATATGCGCCTAACCCCGGTGGACCCAGTGAGAGTTGAACCCAAGCAGGAGCTCAGGTATGCAGTTGTAGGTGAATTTAGGATATGCCTAGAACAACATATATGTGACAAACCTCGGTCGATCCTGTGAGAGTTGAACCCACGACCTCATGACAGAGGGCAGTTGTAGGTGAATTTAGGATATGCCTAGAACAACATATATGTGCCCAACCCTTGCCGATCTAGTGAGAATTGAACCCACGACCTCGTGACAGAGGGCCAAAGGCTTGGCAGCAGTAGATCCAACCAAGTGGCCTATCCGTCGAGGCTATATATGCCTGAAAGTTTTATCAAAGGAAGATGTGCATGTTGTCGAGATTCAAATGGACTTTAATAACTCGGACATCGATGATCTAGGTTGGGTTGAATTTCTCATAGGCTTATTTGGGAGCTCCTAAGTAAACCACTGCATCAGGGTCATTTCATTTCATCTTCGGTTTTGTGTTCTGAAAAAGATAGACCCGAAAGTTAACATGAAATCAGAATAGTTGTTGTTTTGATCCTAGAACGTGTTGATCATGTTGAAATGTTTTAGCAGGGGTCAGATCGATTGATTCTTCTATATATTTCACTATTCTAGTGACTCAAATATATATTTCTACTGTGCTTGAAGGAAAATTGTGCCTGGCATCTGTAGCAAGCTCACTATGTTTATATTCATGATGTATAAACCAACAGTGAGTATATCTTTGAATGTTGTGTTCCTTTTCATGTAAGGAAATTCATCATGCATAAATCAGCTCCTGTAGACATTGATAGTCCAAGGTATGGTCAGTGACTATATCTTTGAATGTTGTGTTTTTCCCACCTGAAATAGCCCCGCCACTTGAATATCCAAGATAGTGTTTTTCTCTACCCTCCTGATGGCTTAAATACTTAAATTGGAGATCTCATGGTTGTGAACAGAGTCTTGCAAACAATAAATTTGAAAAAAGAGCTGCCTACTCTTCTCTGTTCACGTTCGTTCACTCTGCACCCAGGNATTGATTCTTCTATATATTTCACTATTCTAGTGACTCAAATATATATTTCTACTGTGCTTGAAGGAAAATTGTGCCTGGCATCTGTAGCAAGCTCACTATGTTTATATTCATGATGTATAAACCAACAGTGAGTATATCTTTGAATGTTGTGTTCCTTTTCATGTAAGGAAATTCATCATGCATAAATCAGCTCCTGTAGACATTGATAGTCCAAGGTATGGTCAGTGACTATATCTTTGAATGTTGTGTTTTTCCCACCTGAAATAGCCCCGCCACTTGAATATCCAAGATAGTGTTTTTCTCTACCCTCCTGATGGCTTAAATACTTAAATTGGAGATCTCATGGTTGTGAACAGAGTCTTGCAAACAATAAATTTGAAAAAAGAGCTGCCTACTCTTCTCTGTTCACGTTCGTTCACTCTGCACCCAGGGCACACACAATACAAAACGGACCATTGGATCTCTTAAAGCAAAGGTTAATTTGGAGAAGCGGGGTATCAAACCCCATACCTCTCGCATGCAAAGCGAGAGCTCTACCGTTTGAGCTACATCCCCTTTCCAACAATAATTGTAATATCACAACCTATGTAGATATTTCATCAGTTTCTCAAAGTTTTCATTCTATGCATGCACTTGTAGACGAAAACGAATCAAGTACTTGTAGACAAAGACGAACCAAATTTAAAAGCAATGTAAATAATGAAAGTAAGTCAACTCCTAAATCAAATATCATTTTAATTATAATAATAAACACATGTTTTTAACCATTATATTTTTAACTATTCACGTTGTATATTTAACCAACTTAAATTTATAAAAAAAACAATAATAAGTTTTAAAAAAAAAAACACACTATGTAGCGCAACGATGAATGGAACGTAATGGTAAAGTAAAGTGGGTGTTTTCAAATAAAAAAATGTTTTTTAATCGCGATGTTAGGGTTGTATTGGTGGCAATGAGTTTGTTAATTTTTCTATTTAAATTAAATCTTGCAATGATATATATTTACTGAAAGTAAGGATAAACTCTCCTACGTAGCAACCCTAAATTAAATTATATTATTTATAAATTTTATATATATCTTTAAAAAAAAGCAACTAATCGATTTAATTCTACATCTAACCAAATTAGGCTATCCATTAATTCATATTCGTAATTTGGAAAATTCTAATTCGTAATTTGGAAAGAAAAAAACGTTCACCTTTATCCATAGATTTATGCATAATACACAATACAAACATATTTAAGATTTCAAAAGTAAAAACAATGCATTTTATTATTTTTTTTTAAATATAAAAAGATTTCATATTAGAAAATATAAACTTAACTTTACATTTTACATAATTAGTCCATAAAGAAATTTACATATGTTGTTCAATATCATAATTTAACCTCCCTAAAAAAACTAACTGTAATATAGAGTCTTTCCTTTAATGATCCTTATACAAAAACCAAAATCACTATAAATCACCCTTCTATTCAAACCAAATTTGTATTAATGTTATTCTTTCAAAAATTTCTACTTATACTCCCATCCCTTTTGCATAATATAAGACACCTTCATCTAGTTGTAAAGCTTGCTTAGACAACTATTCAACTTCCTTGTTATATTCCTTGTAGATATGTTGAACTTTCAAAGTATGAAAATTTTCCCTCAACTAGTGAATTCTTGTCATTCAAGGCTGTAAATTAATCACCTGTAGATTATTTTTAAAAGAAAACCAGACAACTATAACTTTTGAGTCTCCAACCCACTGTAAAGAAGAAACCTGTTTGAAATGTCCAAAAAACAAGATACTCCATAAGGCCAAAAGTTTCCCCCTTGTATTAGTTCCAAAACCACAATTCATTCTAATATTGTAGACACCCATAACTGGGCATTTTAGTATAGCACATGCACCACATATCACTCCCCCATTTTGATAAGCTCCATAAAAAAAACCAACAGACATATTCCAATCTAGCAAGGGAGGACGAACTATTCTTTGAGACTGAACAAAAAGAACTTTTTCTACCTCACCCATATCTTGCAGAATTCGATTACACACCCTAGAAAGAGACAAATTTTGATCTTCAAAAGTAATCATATTTCTATGTCTCCAAACCTCTCAACAGATGAAACAAGGTAATTCTTTACAGTTTTCCATCTCCTTAATCCAAACCTAGAAATAATCACAAAGTTGACCACTTCCCTAATCTCTCTGTAAATTAAAAACATTTAAGATAAACTTCCAAACTTCTTTGGAGAAATAACAATCAACCATCAAATGATTTATCGATTCACCCCCCTCTCCACACAACACACATCTACTTGGACCATACAAACTTGTTTTTGACAGATTATCCCATGTTAAAATTCTATTTTCAAATACCAACCAACAAAATAATTTAATTCTCAGAGGAATCTATGAGTTCCAAACATCAAACCTCCAATCCTCTGAAACAACCTCATTATCATCTAAACATTGTACCTCATAGGCCTGTTTTGCAATGACTTTCCCGCCTTTATTATCCCAAGACCAAACAATAGAATCAGTCTCAACAGATAACGCAAACCCATAATGTTTTAGTCCCCTCGCATAAATCTCCCATTCATATTTTTGGTTCTCCAAAAATATCAAGTAGCTCTGCATTTTTCCAGTTGAAACCATTCAAAACTCCAGTATCCAAAGAAGCTACATGAGCCATAATCTTTATTCCCTTTGAATGAAGTGTATCTACTAAATTCTCAAACAATTTATAAAAGGATTGGGATCCTATCAAAGGATCCAAACCTATTTGAATATCCCAACCATTCCCAAGCTTCCAAACTATCCAATATGTGATAACATGCAATGAAGAAGTGAGAGTTCTCCAACAATTTGATATGCCTTTCAAATTCTGTCTCCCTTCCCTAATCCATTCCACTACATATTTATTTTTTAAATACTTTTTAAGAATCACTTCATGCTAAAGACCTGGGATCATTAGACTCCTCCACAACTCTTTGCTTCCAGAGCTTTACCAAACCAAAAAATGTTTTTAATGCCCCATCCTCCCTTCTTTTTTGGCTTAGCAATCATTTTCTAGTTTACCTAATGTATGCATTCTTTTTCTTTTTTACCAGTCCACAAAAAACTGAACATCCTCCTTCAGACTCTATCTAAAATACATTTTGGAATCTTAGCCAGAGATAGCCAATAAACATGAATGCTTTCCAAGACTGATTTAACAAGAATATACTTGCCTCCTTAAGTGAGTCATCTATGACACCAATTTGAGATTCTTTTGTCAACTTTTTTAAGCAGCCACCTGATCCAAGTGGATATCGGTGGCCACCCACCTTTTCCAATTGGCTCAAAACAGTTTTCTGGCAATTTTGGTAATTTACTATTTTTAGCAATTTTTAACTTTCTGGGCCATTTTGAGGGCCTAAATGAAGGTTTTTCGGGATCAAGCTTCTCAATGATAGCCGAAGGCATGACTGAGCCCCCAAAATGAATCTCCTCGATGATACCTTTCCAACGGGCTATCATGCGCTTAAAACAGAAATCGTATGCAAAAGTTACGACCCCGGGAAGTTGATGTACTAACTTACCCAAACGGGGCCCACATAACTTTTGGCGTTTCATCTCCTAGGGTTAGGTTTTTGGATTTCTAGGGTTTTTGGCATTCTTGTTTATTTTAAAAAGGCCTTCAGAGCCTCATTGTAATCATCTTCTTGCGAATGCGAGTAGTCGTCAGATCTCTTCTCAGAGATAAGTTGCCACCATTCTAGCGAGTCTTTCACTCTGTATTTTTACAGTCTCTGTACATTTATTTCATTAATAGAAATCGTGTATTATTGCATCTCTGATACATTTATGTATATTATTGGATATTTGTGATATCTCTGTGCATTTCTTTATTATATCTCCGCTCTCATTTCGTGCCGAAAATAATCTGGATCACTACCTCCAATCAATCATCGAGTATCAATTGGGATTAATAAATAACCCCAAATATTTAAATCCCTCATTTAAAGATTTTACCTCATAAGGAAAATATTCTTTTAACTGTAATAACTCCTTCCCAGACCAACCTGCTTCTAAAAATTGAGATTTTTGTGAACTGAAAATCATACCAGTAGCATTGAAAAACAAGTCAAGTGTGTCCTTTAAGACTTTCCATTCTGTTAAAGAATTTTTTCCAAATAAAATAACATCATCCACAAAAAGCAAGTGTGTAAGCCTAATTCCATTTGCAACCGAGATTCCAAGTTTACCATCTTCAACTAGCTTCAGAAGAATTCTACTTAGACCTTCAACAATAAGTAAAAACAATAAAGGGGAAAGAGGGGGAACTTTCCTCAAACCTCTAGAACTTCTGAAGAAATAAGAAGGACTACCATTAATTAAGACAAAGAAATTTGTTGAGCTGACACACCCCATAATCCAGTCAATAGCTTCTAGGTTGAGACCAATATGAAGTAACACTAATCTAAGAAACCTCTAATCAACCCTATCATTTGCTTTCATCATATATAATTTCAAGACCAATGCTTTTGATTTTTTTATCTTTATACTAGGCAAAGCTTGTTGTGCCACTCCAATTGCATCTGTAATCTACTTATTCTCCAAGAAGCCAAATTGTTCCTTTGATATACCTTTTGAGAGGTATGATTTAATTCTAGTAGCAATGATTTTAGTAATTATATTATATATCAAATTACACAGAGAAATGGGTCTAAATCCAGCAAAGGAATCATGCTTATCACTTTTTGGAATAATAGCTAGAAAGGTTGCATTAAGAGCCCCAGTTACCTACCCTCCAGTTTGGACTCCTCCACCACTTCCAACAGTTCAGAGCCCAAGAGATCAAAGAATTCCCAGAAAAATTCAGCAGTCCAACCATTCGTTCCATGACTTTTTGAAGCAGCAAAACCTTTCAAAGTAGCCAACACCTCTGATAATAGAACCATATCAACAATTCTTTGTCCTTCTTCCACAGAAAAAATCCTAGGGTAAGTTTGAATAACTTTCAATTGATGAACAATACAGAGATGCTCATGTTCTTTAATTTTTTTTTGAAAATACCCAACAATTTCCTTTTCTAAATCCTTTTGACTTGTAGTTATAGAACCATCCACCTTTCTGATATCCCAAATAGCATTAATTTGTCTTCTAAAATTTGCATAGGAATGAAAAAACTTTGTATTCCTATCCACATAAGCAAGCCAATTTACTCTACTTTTTTGTCTCCAAGTCTCGTCCTCCTGCTTTAACAACTCCATTTTCCTTTTCTCTTTCTATGCAACCAAAACCTTATCTTCATCCCTCTCAAATCCCCCAAGAAATTCATAGTAAAGAATTTCCAAATCCACTTCCAATTGGACTAATTCCTCTTTAGATTTTAGCTTCTTGTTTCTCTCCCATTTTATGACCAAAGATTTCAACAACTTAACTTTTGAACTAGTGTATCCATTAGAGAAGAAACCTCTATACCCACTAACTTGTACCAATTGGAACACACTAAGTTCACAAAATTTGGTTCAATTAGCCAAACTGAATTAAATTTAAAAGGAAACTTAATATTTTCCTACTCTTGTTCAATTTGAAAAACCACAGGCATATGGTCATATATTTTAACATTTACCACCTGTTGAGCGCTCAACACACCCTAATTTTTTTTATGAAATTCTATCACTTTTGGGTACCACTTGTTTCTTTTTGCTTTACTGTCTGAATTGAGTTCAATATGGAGGGTGGTTTGTTTTCTTTTCATGACTCTTATCGATCGTATCAGTTTTTTTTGAACTTGTTAACTAAAACCTGGTGTCTAAAAGAACTTGGATTTTTAACTAAAGATATGCAGCTAACATTGTGATAAGTGTGCTTGTGTTCGACATCGGAAAAACCCAAGAATATAAAAGGGGAACACAGTAATAATAATCATCGATCACCGATGCACCATCAATGTTGGTAAAAGGTGAGTAACTTTGCGTTAATAATTCACCATGCAGTTTCAGGAGATAACCAATCACCATCGGCGTCGATGGAATATGAGAGTGCTAAACATGGAGATGATCCACGATAAACCCCCGATAGTTGATGATGGATGCGTTGGTTCGGGGTCGGAGAAATCTCGAAGAGTTAAATCACTGAAAGTTTCTACGTTGATGCATATCCGATTGCCAATCCTCGATGCACTTTTGACATCGGGAAATTTTTGAGAGGGTTAATCCGGGAGCACTTGGGTAAGCTTAGCGTCGATCATCGATCCTTGACACTTTTCAGTGTCGGTAGGGTAGGATCGGTTGTAGAATGATTAGCTTAAGAAAGTCTCGATTCCAAATAACACAGGCAAACGAAGACGTCGGTATCAAGTGCCACATGTCTTTGTCGCATAGGAGTATCGTATAGTCTAGTTTAGTCCTGAGTCATCTTAAGGTTCCATGTGTCCTAGTCACACCCCCAAGTCAGCCTTGTCACGTCATCTCTATACGACAATACCATTCGACGTCGAAGCTTTTGCAAGGAGATATTTGTTGGATTAGGGTGAATCAGTAATAGAGAAATATAATCCTTTTTAACCATATAATCCAAGTGAAATATATGTAGCATTAGCATCCAATAACTAAAGAATAAATAAGCAATGAACAAATGAACAATCATACACATACACAGTACACCAGTTTTTTACGTGGAAACCCAAGGCGGGAGAAAACCACAAAACGCTTTTTCTTATATGTCTTGAAGAATTACATTCATTGGAAGCACCAACTTACTTTGTTTTCGAGTTGCAACTGGAAGGAGGTTCCAACCCCCTAGCTTCTCAGCCTACAACTTGAGGGAAGCTCCAACTCCCCAATTCTCTGGCTACAACCAGAAGGAGGCTACAACACCCTATGTTTTTCGGCTACAACCGGAAGGTGGCTACAACCACCTATCCTTGCCCCATCCAACCACCCTGATGTAGAAATAGAATGATGAAACCAATGTCACACTATCAATGTGAGATATACCACTGTACAACTGTATCAACCTGTACCACTAACCTACATCCAACCTGTACAACTGCCTTGTAATCAATATGTACATGAACTGAACATGTATCAACAAATATACAATAGGTACATGACCTGTAGTGTTGCAACACACGTATGTACGTGCCCTATCTGTTATGCATCCTGTGTATGTACGCGACCAAACTATTATGCAACCTGCATATGCCTTCTGAAAACTAGGATTTCCTTTCTCTTGAAAACTTCTGACCCTCTATAACTTCTTTCACATAGATCTGTAACCTGTCACTGTATCCAGACTGTATGTGTACCCTGTGCTTTCATCCTCTTTACCCAAAATCTCTATATATCTTTCTAGTCATATGCCATATAAATGTGTGTAATCATAAACAAGTATAATATCCCTCACATGATCCAGACATAAAACCCTCTCTGATATTCAACCTCTCAATACATCAACCACTTCACAAATAGAGGCTCTCAACCATGTACCATAAAAACTCTTAGCTATATGCCAAGAAATACAAGATGTGCCACAACTCTAACAATATGCATCAATGATAAATTATACCAGCACTGTATTTCTATAGTTATGACTGATGCAGAAGTTCCCATGCAACCACTAGTCTCTCTAGGGAGAAATCTCAAATCTCCATAAACATATCTCATGGATACATCAAAATCCAACTATTCATAGAAATAAGACATACCTTTTGAACCAATGGATAGATATGATGTATCTGAGCACTGTAGACCTTACTGGGAGCTTGAAATCAGAATCTAGAACCTCTGCATCTTCATCTCTTCAAGTTTCCATGGCTTTACTAACATGTACGCACCCTAATACATTGTCAGCCCGCATACGTACGCACCCTAATACACTGTCAGACTGCGTATTGTACGCACCCTAATACACTCTCAGCCCGTGTACGCCTCAAAAACTAGGGTATTTTAGTATTCGTTGTAATTCTAAAACTTTCACCATCAACCTTTCATACCACCTCAGAATTTCGCAACTTCAGATGTATCAATGAGTACATGCAATAAGCCTTACACAACAAAAGATATTCAATGTGTTCAAGTGTGATTAAATGAGAGAGGTTTGCCTCTTGTTTATACTTTCATGTAGCATCCCATTTTACTTATTTTAGGGAGTTATCCATTAAATTTATTGTTTAAATAATTTCTTTTGCAAACACTTTGACTTTTTGGGGCTTCTAGATGACTCATGAGGGTCCTCCAACTTCACATGGCCATAACTCTCTAACCGTGAGGAGTTATGTGATGTTCCACATACCATCGGAAATGGCATGATAAGCATTACCCTTCTAGGATAGTTTCATTGAAAAATTCATTGACCTTCATCTCATTATTACACAATTAAGCATGGGTTCTCTAACCATACTTCTAGGATAACTCAATCCGCAAAGCGTCTTCCCGTGAGGGCTTTCACCATAGGGGGACCACTTTGGAGTTCATCCATTTGTACTTCTTATCGACCACGAAAAGACAATAATGAGTCATCTTTACATCAAACAAACTTGCGTCCATTTCCCAAACCTTTGTGTTATCAGAATTTTCTACCAGACTTTCTTCAAGGGTTAACATCAATGACAACCAACCTTAATCAACAATCTCCCCCTTTGGCATTGACGACAACACTCTGATGCAATATTGAAATCATGTCATGCAATACTGAATTCATATCACTCATGCTCCCCCTGGAACCATGCCTCTATCCTTTTCATCTATGTGACCATTTCTCCACCTGGAATCATGCCTCTGTCCTCTGCATCTAATAAATCTATCCCCCTTTGTCATCAATGGAAAAGGTATCTTTCTATCCGAGGCTTCTCACCTTAACTAAACTGTCCTCTTTATGGTGATTTATCATGTACATCTAAAACATATAAGATAAGCATTCAAAATCATTCATTTTGGAGTAGAAATAACTCCGATTCTTTGGCGAAGATACTCAAAGGATTCCCGTGGAAGTGGTTTTGTAAAAATGTATGCCACTTGTTCTTTTGTGCCCACATACTTAACTCTGGTGTTCTTTTCTGCAACATGTTCCTATAGAAAGTGATATTTGATTGGAATGTGCTTCATCTTGGAGTGCATCACTGGTTTCTTTGAGGTACTTATGGTGCTTCTATTATCAAAATAGATTGGAATGGGCTCATCATACTCAAACTATATATCTGTCAGAGTTTGTTTCATCCAAAGAACCTGTGTACAACATGTTGTTGCTGCAATATACTCTGCCTCGGTTGTAGATAAATATATTGATGATTGTTTCTTTCTTAGCCATGATACTAAACATTCACCCAAGTATAACGTTGCTCCACTGGTCCTTCGTTGGTCATCAATACAACTTGCCCAATCTGCATCTGTGTAGGAAATAAGTGATAGATCCTTTTCTTTTGTATACCATAATCCAAACTTTTATGTTCCTTTGAGATATCTGAAAATCCTCTTCACTGCTAATACATGTGATTCCTTTGGTGTTGCTTGAAATCGTGCCACATGTCCAACTGCCTGCATTACATATGTTCTGGATGCTATCACATATAGTAGGCTACCAATCATT
>SNQJ01S0182180.1:0-19169 GCA_010110895.2 Picea sitchensis | reverse complement strand
TCAAGTAAAATAAATGCTCAGTCACCCATTGTTTCTCAGAGAAGCCTTTTTCCAAAATTAAATCCTTGGTCTACAATGTCCCAACAAAGGAAAACCCCAAGTAAAAATTTAGGTGATGATGGAGAAACAAATCCCCCTCAAGGAAGTCTAGAAAACCCTCAGAAATTACAAGTGAAAAGGAAAAGGGTCAATTCTCAACAAGAGGGAGAAGAATACAATATACATGAAGATTATATTTTTCTTGATAACATGGACTTAGATGTGGATATTGAAAATATCCAATTTCCATATGATGAAGAACACGCCCAAGAAAATGAATAGTTTGTTGCATTAGTTGTTCAAGGTGAAGTCTTGTTTGATGAAGAAACATTTTATGTACATAATCTTTTATTTGATAAATATTCGAAGAAATCAAATTTTGAAAGAACCTCGAAGAAAAAAAATGGAAAGTCACGGTCCACCATTGATACTAAAAATATTTTTCCATCAAAAATATATTCAATTGTTTTAATGAGAGGGAATGTATTGGACGTTTCAATAGTTAATATGGAAGATGAGAATTTCATACTTAAAGAGAGAGTCAAGGAATTAGAAGAAACCCTCATGACCCCACCTATATTCGCTACCCCAGTCTCCATGTTACCACCTAAAAAACCTTTTCAAGGAGCTCTTGAATCAAATATGAGAGTAAAAGTAATTTCAAGCTTAATCATTGCTACTATACACTTTGTTGAAAAGAATATAAAGAAAATAATGTCTCTCATTTTAGATTTATGGGACTTGGAGAAAAGATTTTCTACTCTCAGGCTTAGAATTCAAAACACTAAAGAATATTTGAATGTCGATTTGAAGAATGATGAAGGATTATTTAGACATGGGGTCGTTATGTTTGTAGAGAAAGTCTCGGCAATGACATACCATATAATAAAACATGAATATCTTCCCTCCCACACCCGTATAAAACAATTAAAGGCACGTTGGATTGAAAGAATCAATACATTAAAGGGGTTGTTGAATCAATTAAAATAACTATCACATAAAAAGAGTAAGGCATACTCAAATATTATTGGTTTGGATATCATGTGATCCACTATTGAGGTTTCAAATCCAAACTTAACCTCAAATTCAATGATCATGAGCAAAGAGAAATTTGAAGAGCATGTTGAAAATTTGAAGAAATCACTGGCCGAAAAATTTGATAGTATGGTTGAGTATACTTATGATGACATTGATAATTAGTTTGTTGAGTATACAAATAAAAATGAGGACATTGAGACTATATTGCAAAATTTATCTATTGACCATAGGAAAATTGAGAGTGAATTGCTAAGTATCAAAGTAAAGAAAGGAGTAATTGTTTCCTCATTAAGGGATTATATTTAAGAATGGCTAAACAAAGCTATAACCAAGATTGATGAATTTCCAATGGAAGAGGCTACAAACGGCCACATAACCGCAACAAGAAAAGATATTAAATGCACATCAACAAGAAAATGAAAAGGAGAGATATTCCATCACAATAAATCCATATTTATTACATACCTTCTTCATTATCATATTTCATACAGTTATATTTATTCATTCATTGGAAAAGTGTAACCGAATTCTGATAACTTCCTTATTTTCTTCTTTCAAGATCATGTTGCTTGTTCTCTACTCCATGTTCTTCTCTTCATCATATTTCTTGTAAATATTATTTTATGGTCCAAGGGAGCCCCAATACTATACCATTTATGGACAAACGCCTTTAAATTTCAAGCATTGTAACAAACATTATATATTTTTAGAAATCCCAGAGAACTAAATCGGGCTCGGTTTTGATTTTATTTTATTACTATGAGTTTTGACTATAGAATATTTGAAGTTTATATATCAAAATATTCTTTTGACCTTGATAACTAGTACTCTTTCAAAGTCATCTTGTTCCATTTAACCTTTTCTTTTATTTGAATGTGATCAGAATTTTTATTAAACTGTGATGGATGTGAGAATTCTATTACTTTCTATATTATGTGGTGTTTTAGGTTCCTAGTCCATTTCTCAAGAATTATCTATCTATATATCTTTTATTTTTCAGTGTTTTAAATTTTGTTGAGCCATAAAGAGTAAGATTTATTCATTTGATAGAATCCCATATTATTGTTTATATAATACATTCATAGAAAATCATAAGCCAAAGAGGTGTACCACCTCTTTAAAAACACAGGTGTTACACATTATTTTCATCACCCCTATGACTGTTAATGATGTAAACCTATCCTTTATATTTAGAAGGATCAATGGCCTTAATCCTTGAAGAAGAATGAAGATACGTTTTCCCAGAGACATGAAATTATACTTTTCCTTTATCAAAAACATTATAAAAATGGATCGTCACAAATTGCTTAGTGTTAAGGGTGTGATGATCTAGGATCATCACAGGTTGCACCACAGTTTCCTACGACGTCGCCGTAGTTTTCTTAGTGTTAAGGGTGCGTGATTTTCGTACGAAGGAAAAAAGAGGAATTTCTCGAAAGTTCTAGAATAGAAGCTTCGAGGGCGAGGTAGCCTCCGATTGGTTTGGATCTTAGTTGCATCCCTCATCTCATGGGATAATCCTAACATCCTCACCCTATCCTTTTCAACTTATAAAAGGAGAAGAATTCTCATGGGAAAAGCTAGTTGGCTATATTTTGGTGTGAGATTGAATAATTTTTGTAGCTTTGGGATTTGCTTTGTCAAGATAGATTGTTGGTCTTAGAATCAGTGGAGAAAGAAGTGTGTGGGAAGAGAGGAAATGTTGGAAGATACCTTACAACATCAAGGCATTGGTTGTATTCTCCTTTTCATATTTATAATACAACAAAATATTTCTTTCCCATAAAATTGTTCTTATTTTATTGTATGACTCTTTGATCACATACATAGGTTTTCTTCAGTATACGTTGTTTCTTTCACTTCGTTGTCTTGTGTTTTTTTATAGGTTAAAAATCCCATAAGTCTTGATAAGGAGAGAAGACAAACGTCATTTAAAATGTATGTCATTTATCTCTTGTTAGTTTGTATTGTTGATGATTAAAACTTAGGGGAAGTTTTACATTTTGTCTTGTTTTGTTCTAGTTTCGGGGCGAAACTAGGGAGATATGTTTGTGTCCGCACTTATCAATTTATCCGATAAGAACAGGAGGATTTATATCCTCACCAGGTTCCCATTTCGGTCTTGACATATTCAAATGTCAACGTTATTGGTGACTCCATTTGGGAGGAATTTTTAAATATTGGTTTTAGACTATAATTTTTCATGATTTTTCCTCAACCTATTCAGCCGCAACTTGAAATTGGATTGGGAAACCAAAGAAGTCTTCTTCATCAATTATATAATATTACAATAAAAATATCCCAAATTCGAGATGATTTAGAGAGATATCATCATACTCTTGTTCAAGAAGAAGAACAAGAAATCCTCAGAAGATAAATAATAGGCGAAATACAAATTCGAAGAGCTCAAGCACAAAATAGAAAGTGAAGTTCAAAAAATATAAAATTCCATTGACCAGAAGTATAAGTAAGCAAATGCAAGTTGAATAATGTATTTTTTAATAAAATAAGAGATATCGAAGAATGGGTGATAGGGAATAAATATGAGAAGAAAGTCACGAAGAAAGACAAGAAGAAAGATGAGAAGAAAAATACAAACAAAGGTATATAATGAGGAGAAGGGTAAGAGATTCTCCTCTAAACCTCTGGGGAGAACAACATGAACTCCTTATCCTTCCAAAGGGGACATTGAATACATTCTAATGTTATGGAGAGATTGATACAAAAATAAATGTATATTTATTCTTGGATGTTTTTTATTTCCATCTTATCGAAGATGATGATGTGATGGTAAGATTATTTCTCCAAACATTCGTTGATCAAGCTTATGAATGGTATATGTCACTTCCTGCAATATTGATTGGGTCATTTGAAGATATTGAAATGATGTTTTTGAATATTTTTTCTCCACCAATTTATTACCATACTCTTCTCATAGACTTTACTCAAATTTGTCTGTGAAAAAATGAAAGAATTCAAGATTTTAATTTGAGATTCAATAAAACATTGAACAAAATACCAGAAGAAAAAAGGCAAAATGACTTAGTATTAATCGGCTGTATTAATAATGGCATTCCTTCTAATGTAAATTTTTCTATTATATCCTCTCAAATTGAAAACATAGATGAAGCAATGGGTAAATCCACAGAGATGGAAGAAATTATGTTTGAAACAAGAGTTGACCCTGATATTATTATTGGAAAAGTATGAAGACAAATAGATGATTTATCCATTTCTTATTAGGGGCAATCAAGCTCAAAGAAGAATGAGGATAAACAAACAAACCATCTCGGAAGTTAGGGATCCGAAGGAGAATTTTTCAAAGGGACCATACCAAATGTAAAAATTGACCATGTTGCAGCACAAGAGAGAAAGCAAAAGATGGAGATTTCCCAAATGAAAAGAACTATTAGGAAGATCCAGAATGAAATAATTAGATTGAGAAGAAATGATAAATTCATTCTTGATTCAGGGATTCATGTTCTAAAACAAAGAAGAAATATTTCTCATGAATAGAGGACAAGAATCGATGATACTAATGAACAACATAGACCTAGAATCGCAAGGGCCAATGCAATAATACTCAAAGAAGATTATGATGAAAAACTATTGAACAAGAGGCCAACTATAATCAAGAAGAAATTATTGAATATGTATATATGGATGGATGCGATACATCCATGTACATATTTTAAGAAGATGAGTAAAATAATATCTCACAAGACAATGTTGTCCAAACACAAGGACAATGAAATAAATCTAAACAAAAGGAAAATATAGAAAAAGAAAAATAAAAATAAAAAGAGAAGAATAAATCAAGTGAACAAAATATAATGTTAAATACCCCTAAGATGATGTATAATGTGTTCGGTGATCTTAGTAAATTGAGAATACTTTACGCTTCACAAAAGTTGTAAAAATTCCATAGCAAAGGAACAACATTCTCAAACTATTGGATGAGTCAGGTGGAATAATGGAAGATGTTATTGCAAATCCAACGCAGAATCAGACCATATCAGGTGTCAAGTTGAGAGGCAAAGTTTCACCCTTTTATATCTCAATTGAAAACCATGATGTTGTAATCCATAATTTTTTGATAGATTTCAAAGTGATGAATAATATTGTGCCCCTGGCGGTGATGTAAGCACTCAGTATGAGTTGTACCATATATTATGAAATAGGTGAAAGCATTTATGGAATAGATTCCAGAAAGGTAATATGATATGGAGAAATAAAGAACTTCTATGCTTGGATTATTGTTGCCCCACGTATTATCACCATTTTCACTATAATAGTGGTAGATCTTCCCCCATCATATGGAGTAGTCCTTGGAATATATTTGTCTTCAATGACCGATGTTACATAATGAGTGATGGTAGTTACACAATGCTACCAAACAAAGATGGGGCAATGTTGAAATTTCCTTGTGATCCCAGAAAACAATTTTCAGTCAAAAAGAAAGATAATGAAATGATGCAGGATTATATAAATGAAGATATTGGAAATTATGTTATACTTTATTTGGAGTAGTCAGAAAGTTTGAAACATGAAGATATTATTTCACTAGATACTGGAGAATGTCATTTGATGGAACATGCTCAAAATCAAGGAGTGAGGTTGGAATTGTACTCAAAAGTCTCGATAAAGTCATATATCCACATGCTATCATATTGGAATTTCCATGTACCAACAATGAAGTAGAGTATGAAGCACTAATTCAATCGATGATCCTAGTATTGGAGATGCACATTGAACACTTGATTATAACTAGTTATTATAAATTGGTTAAAAATCAATTCATTTCGAGATATAAGATCAAGAAAGAAAAACTCAAGCTATATGTCAAAAGAGTAAATGTAACGACCCCAATTGTTATGACTACAAGCTAAGCAAAAAGTGCAATTTTCTTTTTCGTTTTTAGGCATGAAGGCAATGACAACAACAGTTAATCCACACAACTGGATGATGAACACCACACATGCAGATCAGGAAATAGACAACAATGACTCAACACAGTAGCACATCGAGCAACTGGATGAAACATGTGAAAATCAAAGACAAATAGAAACGACTACCCACCCGAAATAATCACAACAATGCCTACAAGCTAAGGGACAACATCCACAATCCCGACACAACGGCCTCAACAACTAGTAACTAGGTACCTCTATGGAATGCAAACCAAACACATGAAGGCGTTACAACCCAAGCACCAACAACAACTACAATGAACAAAAACCCACAATGAGAAGCACAGACTCTAGCGAGGTTATCATTTTCCTCTATCCATTGGGGCACACAATGATCCCCTCATCAGGAATCATGTCATCACCAGGTGATAGACACAATGATCCCCCATCTTACCCAGCCTTCATTCCACGCTTTTCTTGGAGTTTCTCACAACATTTTTTCCAAGTTTTCACACAACAATCTAGTTTAATTTTTGTTCCCTAGTAAAGGATCCCTTGTTAATTGCACAACGATATTTTATTTATTAGACTACAATTGCATACTCATTAAACTTGGGATCAGACAATGAATTTAACAATTGTAGGACAACGTTTTTTTTACCTATTGTGACTGCGATTTGAATCTTCAGACAATGTATATTAATGAACAGTGTGTACTTGTTGACAAGCATATGGGTATTGTATATTTAGAAAAGTGTAATAGCTAACTTTCATATTTAGACAGTGTATATTTATGTTTATATTTAGACAGTGTATTTTTAGACAAGCATAATGGTTCACCTTTGTGGACCAGCGTAATGGACAATGTATATGAAGGGACAATGTATATTTGCTGACAAGCGTAATGTAAAGTTTATATTAGACAGAAAATTGTTAATGTTAATGGACAACATTTATTTGTTGACAAGCATATTTTATTTTGTTAAGTGCATATTAGTTCACCTTTATGATAACTTTGTGATAATAGTAATCATGTTAATAGTTCACATTCTTGGTCACAGTTGGGACACATTTATGATAATGATAACATTTCTAATAGTTCACTCCTTCACACTTAGACATCATGATGAAAAAATAATGGGTTATGGTTGGATGGAAAATTCATTTAATAGCTTGCACAATTTGATTTTAGTGATGTCATATTACATCTTATCGACCTATTTCTTGGGGGCGTGGGTGTAGTCTTCTTGTCAGTTATTTTGGTCTCCTAGCATGTTGGATTTTTCTTCAGTCTTTGGTCTAGATAGGTTATGTGGCACCAGGGTTATTGTCACGCTTATCACCTGGTAAGGGCATGATTCCTCATGAGGGGATCATTGTATGCCATAATGGATAGAGGCGAATGATAACTTGGCCTGAGTCTGTGCTTCCCATTGTGGGTGTTTGTTTGTTGTAGTTGCTGTTGGTGCTTGGCTTGTAATGCCTTCATGCATTTGGTTTTTGCATGATAGAGGTACCTAGTTACTGGTCATCAAGGTCATTGTGTCAATATTGTGGATGTTTTCCCTTAGCTTGTAGGAGTTGTCGTGGTTGTGTCGGTCGAGTAGTTGTTTCTATTTGTCTTTGATTTTCTCATGTTTCGACCAGTTGATTGATGTGATAGTGTGTTGAGGCATTGTTGTTTGTTTATTGATCTACATGAATGGTGTTCATCATCAGGTTGTGTGGTTTAACTTTTGTCATCATTGCCTTTCTGCTTAAAAAAAAAAAATTACACTTTCTGCTTCGTTTGTAGTCGTAACGATTGGGGTTGACTCGCGACTTGGGATCACTACGGGTTTTGTTGATTTCATTTCTGATTATAATGTTCCTAATTAATTTTATTTGAATTCGTTCAATTAATCATGGTTATAGGATGCCACATAGAAAGACAAAGGGGCTCTTGGGGAGGAGGTGCAACGCCTCCAGTAACATCCACACCTGAGGGGTCTAACCCCCAGGTTGATGAACATGTTGTCGGGTAGGAACATATAGCGGTGGGTGATGTGCTTGGGATGATGAGGTCATTTCAGCAGATGTTTGAGACACTGATTATCCGTTTCGATAGAGATAAGGCCAGGCACCGACACCCCTTGAGGTTCCACCGCTTGCTCCAGTTGGTATTGGTAGCATTGATCGCAAACTCAAGAAGGTCAAATTTCTCGAGTTCATTGGTGCCCCAGATGGTGCAGCCACAAATGAATGGTTGGAAAATATGGCAATGTGTTTTTCACTTCATGACTATACCTCCAATATGAAGCTCCACATGGCGGTATTAAACTGAAGGGGAGCGCTCTTCTATGGTGGAAGACTCTCCTATGACAATTGAACATGGTTGTCGAGGACATGTCATGGGAACTGTTCGAGGAATGGTTTCGAGAGAGGTACCTATCAAAGGAATTCATTGAGAGTCAACTCAATGAGTTCAGCGCCTTGCGACAGGGCGGTCGTACGGTGCCCAAGTATGAGGTTTGTTTTATGGAGTTTCTTTGGTATGCTCTGCACCTTAATACCAAGAAAATTAAGTTCAACATGTTCTTATTGAGCCTTAATGTCAGCATACGTGCAAAGGTTAAGATTTTGATGCCTCAAACCATGCATGATGTTGTCCAGAAGGCCCTCATAGAAGAGGACGATCTTATCAGTAGGGTTCAGAGCTAGACTCCAACGAGGCCAGTAGGGAAGGTGTCATCTTGTGCAAAACAACATCAGAGACCAACTAGGCACTCACCGAGATATCATGGCTTCCAGAGAGGATCCACTTTCACTAACCCTCGATGACCAACACATCAGCAATGGACTCTTTACTGAGGACCAAAACACCAACAACAACGTCGACTGCAACAACAATAGTTTATTACAATTCAATAGAACATACCAGTATTCTAGGACGGTGGGTACTAGGAGTATTGGACCGAGGAAGGGGTGTTGGACATGTGGGCAGCCACACTACCAGCATGACTGCCTAGTGGAGAGGACTATAGCATATGGATCAACCAGACTCACTACCATGGGATATTTGGGCAAGGCCCATTGGATTCATGCAACAATGAATAAACATTAGGAAGAGCACCAGTTGACTATGCTCGAGACGTCAGGTACCATCGCTGACCAAACCCTTAGTATTTGATATATCTTCGTGCCACAGAGAGTTTCATTTTTGGTGCAATGCTAAAAAGGATTAAGGTAAAGGAAGTCGAACAAGATGATTTTACCTTTGTAGAAATGGATTGATGAGCCAAACAAAAGGTTGGAAGGAAGGTTACGAGTTGTACCCTTAACCCGTGAGATTTTGTCACGAGGGCCAACCTTTACGTCATGATATTGGGATCTTATGATGTCATGATTGGTATGGAATGGATGGAATCACATGAGGCAATACTCAATTGTAAGATGAAATGATTGAGCTTGGTCGATGATGAGGGACATAGATGCGTGATTGTAGGTCAGAACCATGGATTTTCTCTTGAGGTTCATCTCTTCCTTGTAGCTACGAAAGAGCATGCGCAAGGGATGTAAGATTTATGTGATCCTTGCATTAAACGAGAAGAGAGTAGTGGAAGCTCTATAACACCTTCCTATGGGGAGAGAGTTTGCGGACGTATTTCTAGAGGAGTTACCTGGGATGATGCCAGAGAGGGAATTTGAATTTACCATAGACCTAAATTCGGGGACTAAACCGATACCAAGAACGCCTTATTCGATGTCGACCCCGGAGTTACAGGAGTTGAGAATAAAACTGAAGGCGTTGCTGGACCTGGGACTTATACGTCCAAGTGTGTCACCGTGGGGTGCGCCTATTATTTTCAGACGAAATAAGAATGGGTTGTGGAGACTCTACATTGACTACCATCAATTGAACAAGACAACAATAAAGAATTAGTATATTTTTCCAAGGATTGATGATCTGTTTGATCAGATGAAGGGTGCGACAATGTTTTCAAAGATCGACTTCAGATCAGGGTATCACCAGCTACAGATCAAGGAGGAGGATGTCCCTAAGACCGACTTTAAGAAGAGGTTTGGACATTACAAGTTTATTGTTTTACCGTTTGGAATGACGAATTCCCCAAGGGTATTTATGAGTTTGATGAATGGGGTGTTTCGCGAGTACTTGTACAAGTTCGGCCAAGTATTCATTGACGATATTTTGATTTACTCTCGGACGATGGAATAACATGACGAGAACTTGCACTTGGTACTATAGTGTCTACGAGAGAACAAATTGTATGGGAAATTGTCTAAATGCTCATTTTATCAATCAAAGATTCACTACTTAGGGCATGTCATCTCCGATGAAGGTATCTCCATGGATCCAAGAAAGGTCAAGGCCATTATGGAATTTCTTGTGTCGACAAATGTCCTGGAAGTGAATAGCTTCATGGGTTTAGAGGGATACTATCGAAGGTTCGTCGAGGGATTTTTGAAGATAACAAATCTGAACACGGAGTTGTAGAAAAATAACACGAAATTTGTTTGGACCAAGAAATGCATGGAGGCATTTCGTAGGGTCAAGGATTTTTTAACCACGACACCGATATTGAAGGTCCCTAACATGGATGCAGACTTCTTGTTATGCACTAAAGAATCCAAGGAAGTCTTAGGTAGAGTCTTGATGCAAGAAGGTCAATTGATCGCTTACATCTCGAGAAGGTTGAGAAGGCATGAGGAGAACTATGTGACGTGTGATTTGGATTTGTTAGCCATTTTTTATGCCCTGAGAGTTTGGAGACACTACCTTATTGGAATGAAATTCGAACTAAAAATGGACCACTGTGGAATACAAAACATATTTACGCAAAGTGACTTAAACGCGCAACAACGACAATGGTCAGAATTGATTAGTGAGTACGATTTCGAGATTACATACATAAAGGGAACAATGAAACGAGTGGATGATGCATTGAGTGGGAGACGACACATATTTTTGGTGATGCCTCTTCAGAAAAATATATGTGAAAAGATTCTAACTTTACAACATGATGATCACTGGTACAAAGAGGTCAAAGATTTTATCGGACAAAACACCATGATGGTACCAAGATTTGAAGTATTTACATTGAATGACAATGGATTATTGAGATTTAAAAATTAAATTTACGTACCACCGAACGATGAGTTGAGGATCTTGATCCTAAACGAGCCTCATAGAGAAATGTACATGGCTGACCCAGGAGTCATGAAGATGAGGGTGAACCTTAAAACCTTATTCTTCTGGAAAGGAATGAAGGGAGACATAGTCAACTACATGGCCATATGTCTAGAATGTCAGTAGGTGAAGGTTGAACATAGACATACAACAAGATTACTACAACTACACATTATTCCAGAATTGAAATGGGAGGTCATTTCGATGGATTTTCTTGTTGGATTTTCACTGATGGCAAGGAGACACTACTCGATTTTTGTGGTAGTGGACACTCTGAAGAATATTTCTCATTTTATTCCTGTGATTACGACGTATCAAGCACATGACATAGATAGATTTTTCATCAATGATATTGTGAGGATACATGGCTTAACTAAGAGGATTATATCCGATCGAGGATCAGTGTTTACAAGACAATTTTGGACTAGTTTCTAACAGGCATTGGGAAACCAACTTAACTTTCGTAATGCATATCACCCAGAGAAAAATGGGTGAACTGAATGATCAAACAAAATCTTGAAATACATGTTGCGCATGTATGTGATGGATCAACAAAAGTGTTAGGAAAAATTCCTACCACTGGAAGAATCCACATATAACAACAGTTACCAAAGCACTGTTAAGATGGCACCTTTCGAGTTTCTTTATGGGTGACCATGTTAGATACCTTTGAGTTGGGATCGACTTGAGGATAAGGTCCTCGTGGGACCAGAAGAAATCCAAGAAATGGAATATCAAATTAAAACAATAAGACAAAGGATTAAAGAAGCGTAGGATCGACCGAAGAGTTGTGTCGATGGTCACCGTGTTTACCGTAGTTACGAAGTTGGCGGTCGAGTCTTCTTGCCGGTAAAACCACATAAGAGTTCGATAAAGTTTGGAAAGGGTGCTAAAATCTCTCCTAGGTTCATGGGACCTTTCGATATTGTGGAGAAAAAGGGGCTCATGGCCTATCGATTAGCCTTGTCTAATTCTATTAGGCATATGCACGATGTTTTTCACGTATCTTTTTGAGACATTATATTAGTGATCCTACACATATTATTGACATGAGTTCCTTGCAGGTATCTGACAAGGGTGCACTCGTGACCTAGCCGATCTGCATCTTGGAACATCGCATTCGACAACTACGACGTTGAATAGTATATCAGGTCAAGGTCCAGTGGGACAACTAGAGTTTGCACTTAGTGACCTGGGAGGACGCATACTATATGCACCAACAATTTCCATTTTTATTTGATAGATAGACTTATGATACTTTGATACACATTATTTTCGGCACTTATATACTGTGAAACTTCGGGACAAAGTTTAGACCAAGAGGGGGTGTATGTAACATCCTGCTCTTGCACGCACTGAGTGAACTTATTATTTGAGGACACTTTCTTGCAAGTGACCCATATTATTATACTATTGGTCGTTTGATTATGATTATGAGGCATTATGGATAAGATGATATGTTATTTTATGTATTTACATAGAAAGGTTCTATTGACTGGGTTCTCCTTAGTGTGCAGGACTTTGGACCTCGAGGATGCAGAGGCATCGATGAAACCCCTTGGACTCCGGATCGAGTCAGGGAGTGGACTATTGGGGTTTTATTGTTGTTGATATGACATATGTACATCTGATTAGATGTTATGGTGATTTATTATTATTGCTGACATGATTCGTTGATGATGCAGGTTGACGATAACTTGCCGACCACACTTACATGTGGAGTAGAGGGGTCATGCACGACAACCAGATACTTTGAGGGAGAGGTGTGGAAAAAAGCCTTGCCAAATCCTACTATCACTCTCGTCATGGCTCGAACTGTAGGTTAAAAATTACCTAGTTTGATAAGACACATGATGCCATGAGGGAAGACTGTAAAAGTCACTCACGATGATTATAAGGGGCACACAATAAGGCAGGGGCCTTATTCCTTAGAGGCCCTTAGTGTCCCACAATATCACCTGGTGGAATATTGACTCCAGGGGTTTTTGATGTATACCAATTCAATCAAGAGGCAAGTGGCACCCTTGGAGCACGTAGTGCGTCCTGAAGGGCACATCGTGCAAGGAAAATGGAAAAAGGCGAGTGGCACCCTTGGAGCACCTAGTGCATCTTGAAGGGCATGTCATGATTTCAATGAGTAAGTGAATAAACCTAGTCGGCCTTACAATGAATGATGTGATAAGTAATATTTAAAAACAATTTCCTTAATAAAATGTCGCCCAACCTAGTGAAATTAAAATCTAGGTCTAAGTAACACATGTGATAAAAAATAATAATAATCATAATTAAACATGTAACAAGAAGGGGGTAACAAATTCAATTAAATTATTAAAATAAAATTACAATGGGGGATTACAATTTTAAAAGGGAAATGATTGTTTTATCTACATATTCTAATTTAACTTTTAATTAAAAAGAAAAAGGGTTAAATGGTTGTTTTTCTACACTTGTTAATTTGATTTTTAGTTAAAAAGGGAAAACAATGAAACTTAAAAGAAATAGGAAACTAAAGGAAAAAGGGGAAACATAAAGAAAAAGGGAAACGTAAGGAAAAAGGGGAAACTAAAGAAAAAGGGAAAGGTAAGGAAAAAAGTTGAATCTCTAACTTAGTAAGGAATCTTTCTTTTAAGAAATTTCTAATTATGAAATCAACTAGGAATTTAGTAAAGGCGTAAGTTGTTTAAGATGTGTAAGGGAACATTGGGACACCTAGAAGCTTTTTTAGGAATATTTTTAGGTGGGTGAGGGAAATAGGAATAAATAAATAATTAATGAAATTAATTTTCCGGTGCAAATAGGGGGATGGGTGACATGTGTATGAGGGAGGTTTTTCTAATTGAATTGATGAAAGAGAAATTAAATGAGAACTTGGGAAAGAAATCGCTTAAAACTCTATAAAAAGGATGGAGGATGAGGAGTATGGATCTCATCTTTAGGCGTAACGTTACACTTCTGAATTTTTTTCTTGAATGAACTTATCTTGTGGGATTTGGGATACCCATCTCAGGTAACATGTGGTAGCTCAACCTTGTGAGGCATGTTGGGTGCTAGTTGTTCTCTAGTATATTGTGTGGGGCCCCTTTGCTGCTCAAGGGGATTAGAGGAAAGAAGAGTACCCCTAGATTTGAATGGGAGGTATCGGTGAGGTCACATTGGTCGACAAGCGAGAGTAGGATGGAGCGTGCACATGACAATGACTCAAAGTTGTCGCATTTGGGCTGCAGTATGCATGCGTTTCTTTTTGAATGGTAGATTAATGGTGTTCTTGCGCTTTCATTACTGTACCTCTATTGTGTAATGGAATGCATTTTACTCAGCGTTTTAATCAAATAAATTAAATTCATCCTAGTCTTATGATCGCTGCATTATGAATTGATTTCCTTAGCAACCCAAACCTTGATTGCTATGACTGTTCTGTTTTGTTTTATTGATTATTATGAACAATTTTGTGTTTTTCCCTTATCTCTTCAGTCATCATTCCATGCCTGAGTAGTCGGTCAGGAGCCTAATCGATGATCATCGTAACCTATATGGGCAAAAGACTCAAGAAACATCCATTGCACTAGCAGACCGAAATAATTGATAACAAGACTACATCCACGCCCCCAAGTAACAGGTTAACTAGACGCAATATGACATCACTCAAATTAAATTGTGAAAGATATTAAACGACTTGGTCGTCCAACCATAACCCATTATCCGCTCAGCGTGATGTCTAAGTACGAAGGAGTGAACTATTAGAAATGTTATCATTATCATAAATTTGTCCCAACTGTGACCAAGAATGTGAACTATTAAAATGGTTACTATTATCACAAAGTTATCATAAAGGTGAACTAATATGCACTTAACAAAATCAAATACACTTGTCAACAAATAAATGTTGTCCATTAACATTAACAATTCTCTCTAATATACACTTTAAATTACACTTGTCAACAAATATACATTGTCCCTTAATATACACTGTCCATTACGCTAGTCCACAAAGGTGGACCATTACACTTGTCTAAAAATATGTTGTCTAAATATAAACATAAATATACACTGTCTAAATATACACTATCTAAATATGAAACTGAACTATTACGCTTGTCTAAATATACACTGTTCATATGCTTGTCAACATGTACACACTATTCATTAATATACATTGTCTGAAGATTCAAATCGCAGTCACAATAGGTAAAAAAACACGTTGTTGTACAATTGTTAAATTTGTTATCTGTTCCCAAGTTTAATGAGTATGTGACTGTTGTCTAATAAATGAAATGTTGTTGTTCAATTAACAAGGGATCTATGACTAAGGAACAAAAATCCAACCAGATTATTGTGTGAAAAATGGGCAAAAAGGATATGAGAAATGCCAAGAAAAGCGTGGAATGAATGTTGGGTAAGACCATTTAACAAGTGTAGAGAAACAACCATTTAACCCTTTTTATTTTTAATTAAAAAATAAATTAGCATATGTAGGTAAAACAATCGTTTCCCTTTTAAAATTGTAATCCCCCATTGTAATTTTATTTTAATAATTTAATTGAATTTCTTACCCCCTTATTGTAACATGTTTAATTATGATTATTATTATTTTTTACCACATGTGTTACTTAGACCTAGATTTTAATTTCACTAGATTGGGCGACATTTTATTAAGGATTTTTTTTTTAAATATTACATATCACATCATTCATTGTAAGGCTGACTAGGTTTATTCACTTACCTATTGAAATCACGACATGTCCTTCAGGACGAAATAGGTTCTCCAAGGGTGCCACTCACCATTTTCCATTTTCCTTGCATGACGTGCCCTTCAGGACGCACTACGTGCTCCAAGGGTGCCACTCGCCTCTTAATTGACTTGGTATACATCAAAACCCCCTGGAGTCAATACTCCACTAAGTGATATTGTGGGACACTAAGGGACTCTAAGGAATAAGTCCCTTGCGTTATTGCGCTCCCCTTATAATCATCGTGAGCAACTTTTACAGTCTTCCCTCATGGCATCATGTGTCTTATCGAACTAGGTAAATTTTAACCTACAGTTCGAGGCACGATGAGAGTGATAGTAGGATGTGGAAAGGTTTTTTTCCACAGCTCTCCCTCAAAGTATCTGGTTGTCGTGCATAACCCCTCTACTCCACATGTAAGTTTGGTCGGCAAGTTATCGTCAGCCTGCATCATCAATGAATCATGTCAGCAATAATAATAAATCATCATAACATCTAATCAGATTTACATATGTCATATCAACAACAATCAAAGCCCAATAGTCCACTCCCTGACTCGATCTGGACTCCAAGGGGTTTCATCGATGCCTCTACATCCTCAAGGTCCAAATTCCAGCACACTAAGGAGAACCCAGTCAATAGAACATTTCTATGCAAATACATAAATTAACATATCATCGTATTCATAATGCCTCATAATCATAATCAAACGACCAATAGTATAATAATATGGATCGCTTGCAAGAAAGTGTCCTCAAATAATAAGTTCTCTTAGTGCGTGCAAGAGAGGGATGTTACATACACCCCCTCTTTGTCTAAACTTTGACCCAAAGTTTCACAGTATATAAGTGTTGAAAATAATGTGTATCACAGTATCATAAGTCTATCTATCAAATAAAAATGGAAATTGTTGGTGCATATTATATGCATCCTCCCAGGTCACTGAGTGCAGACTATAGTTGTTCCACTGGACCTTGACTTGATATACTATTCGACATCATAGTTTTCGAATGTGATGATCCAGGATACTGATCGGCTAAGCCGTGAGTGCACCCTTGTCAGATACCTACAAGGAACTCATGTCAATAACATGTGTAGGATCACTAATATAATGTCTCAAAAAAGATATGTGAAAAACATCGTGCATACACCTAAAAGAATTAGGCAAGGCTAATCGATAGGCCATGGGCCCCTTTTTCTCCACAATCCAGAAAAATCCCATGAACCTAGGAGAGATTTTAGCACCCTTTTAAAACTTTATCGAACTCTTATGCGGTTTTACCGATAAGAAGACTCGACCGCCAACTTCGTAACTACGGTCAACATGGTGAGCATCAACATAACTCTTTGGTCGATCCTGCGCTTCTTTGATCCTTTGTCTTATTGTTTTAATTTGATCTTCCATTTCCTTGATTTCTTCTAGTTCCACAAGGACCTTATCCTCAAGCCGATCCCAACTCAAAGGCATCTAACACAATCACCCATAAAGAAACTCGAAAGGTTCCATCTTAACGGTGCTTTGGTAACTATTGTTATATGTGAATTCTACCAGTGGTAAGAATTCTTCCCAATGCTCTTATTGGTCCATCACATACATGCGCAACATGTATTCTAAGATTTTGTATGTTCATTTAGTCTACCCATTTTTCTCCAGGTGATATGCAGTACTAAAGTTAAGTTGGTTTCCCAATGCCTCTTAGAAACTAGTCCAAAATTGTCTTGTAAACATCGATCCTCGATCGGATATAATCCTCTTAGTTAACCCATGTATCCTCAAAATATGATTGATGAAAACTCTATCTATGTCATGTGCCTGATACGTCGTAATCACAGGAATAAAATGAGAACTCTTCTTCAGAGTGTGCACTACCACAAAAAGTGAGTTGTGTCTCCTCACCGTAAGTGGCAATCCAACAATAAAATCCATCGAAATGACCTCCCATTTCAATTTTGGAATAATGTGTGGTTGTAGTAATCTTGTTAGATGTCTATGTTCAGCCTTCACCTGCTGACATTCTAGACATATGGCCATGTAGTTGACTATGTCTCCCTTCATTCGTTTCCAGAAGAATAAGGGTTTAAGGTCTACCCTCATCTTCGTGACTCCCGGGTGAGCCATGTACACTGCTCTATGAGGCTCGTTTAGGATCAATATCCTCAACTCGTCATTCGTTGGTACGTAAATTCTACTTTTAAATATCAATAATCCATCGGCATTCAACGTAAATACTTCAAATATTGGTACCATCATGGTGTTTTGTACGATAAACTCTTCGACCTCTTTGTACCAGTGATCATCGTGTTGTAAAGTTGGAATCTTTTCACATAGATTTTTCTGAAGAGGCATGACCCGAAATATTTGCGGTCTCCCACTCAACGCATCATCCACTCGTTTCATTGTTCCCTTTATGTAAGTAATCTCAAAATCGTACTCACTAATCAATTTCGACCAATGTCGTTGTTGCACATTCAAGTTGTTTTGCATAAAGATGTTTTTGTATTCCATAGTGGTCTATTTTTAGTTCGAATTTTCATCCAATAAGGTAGTGTCTCCAAACTCTCAGGGCATAAACAATGGCTAACAACTCCAAATCGTACGTCACATAGTTCTCCTCATGCCTTCTCAACTTTCTCAAGATGTAAGCGATCACTTGACCTTCTTGCATCAAGACTCTTCCTAAGAATTCCTTGGATGTGTTAGTGCATACCAAGAAGTTTGTGTCCATGTTAGGGACCTTCAGTATTAATGTTGTGGTTAAAAACTCCTTGAGCCTCCGAAATACCTCCATGCATTTCTTCGTCCAAACAAATTTCTTGTTATTTTTCTGCAATTCCGTGATCATATTTGATATCTTTGAAAATCCCTCGATGAACCTTTGGTAGTATCCCTCTAAACCCATGAAGCTACGCACTTCCAGGACATTCGTCGGCATAGGCCATTCCATAATGGACTCGACCTTTCTTAGATCCACAAGATACCTTCGTCAGAGATGACATGCCCTAAGTAGTGAAACTTCGATTGATAAAATGAGCATTTAGACAATTTCTCATACAATTTGTTATCTCGTAGACACTACAGTACCAAGTGCAAGAGCTCGTCTTGCTCCTCCATCGTCCGAGATTAAATCAAAATATCATCAATGAATACTTGGTCAAACTTGTACAAGTACTCATGAAACACCCCCTTCATCAAACTCATAAATACGCCTAGGGAATTTGTCAGTCCAAATGGTAAAACAATAAAATCGTAATGTCCAAACCTCTTCT
>SNQJ01S0182179.1:0-13827 GCA_010110895.2 Picea sitchensis | reverse complement strand
GTCACCTTTTGTACCATTTTCTCCCCTGTCATCTGTTCTCCACTTGATCGCGTGGCAGGGACCGTTTCCTTTGGCCCCTCCTCGCCCTTCGACATATATCCTGCTCCCTTCCATGTCAGCCTACCATAAATAATGTGTCCCCTACTACCATTATATCCCATCACCTTCACCTTTTCCTTGTATCCTTATTCTTCCCATGTGTCTCACCCCTATTTTTTCTGTGATCACTCCCTTTCCCCTTTCCACGCCAAGCATGCCAAATCCTCCACGCCATATCCATTAAGATCATTCAGCTGATCCAGGTGGCACCATGAGAAGACCTCCACGTCCCAAAGGGCAGAGTTGACCAAGACTGTTCTCGATTCCAAGAAAGCAGTTATTGAAGTTGTTGGAGGTGGTTAGACATCGTATCCACCATAAATGGAAAGTTTGGCAAAGGATTAAAAGCATGTTGATTCATTTTCAGGACAGTCAAGAGTCTAATTGTGTTTGTCATAAGTGCATGATCGTTTAGAGTTTGCATGCGTAGACTGCCAGAAGACATGAAAACGCAATGTTTTTAATGCAGTGTCTAATTTTCGTTGTTGTTGTTTTGTTTTGATTATATGTAGGCAATTTCACCATTTTGTAATCTATCGATGGTTGAGCTAGGCTCCCGATTGTAAAGTTTTAATGAATCACTGGTTGCTCTGGTTATGTATTAGCACTTGAGACTTCTTTCCTTATGAATGTCAACCTCTTTCCATCTCTTTGTTTACACTGTGTTAGAACAACTCAGAATTGCAGGATCCAATCGAGTTGCGTTGTTATAGGATGATGTATGTTGGATCACTGTAATAGCTGCATTGTTTCTAATCAGTTCTTGTATTTTCTTAACACTGAATGATTTGGAATTGGAGGATCCAGTCAAGTCACCCTTCATTTCCCCAAAGCTTTGAACCAAGAGGATCTTGTATTCTGAGTTTTTCTTCCTTAAGCTGTTGAAAGGCCTGATGCCCAAGGCAGTCTTTCTCACTCATCTCACCAAGTCTTCCATTTGCTCATTTTAAAATCAAATCACTGACGGAAGTTAGATCAAGACCTCCTTTGTTCTTTACATACCAGGCCTGGTCCCTGAGTTAGAATGATTCCTTCTTGGGTCTCTACCCATTCGATCACCCATTAAATTTATTCGTGACATAAATTTATGGGCATTGGACTCTTCTCCTATCGCAATCCAGGAGTGACTTCTAACGCTAATAGGATGCACTGCATTTATGCATTGCAAACAATATTGATTGGATGAATGTATGGATTGAAAGAGGTAAACAACATAATGGAGGTAGGTTATCATGGAAATGACTGTCTGAATTGGTTAGAGAAGCTCGTCATAATGGAGATGCCAATGTTACACAGAGGGAAATTGATGTAGCATATGGTTTGAAAGATAGACAGGTAAGCAATTTCACCCATTTTATTCAATTATTTTATATTATACTAATGTGACTACATGTGTACTGTATTTTTCAGTTATCATGGAAATGACCGTCTGAATTGGTTAGAGAAGTCATTATAATGGAGATGCCAATGTTACACGAGGGAAATTGATGTAGCATATGGTTTGAAAGATAGACAAGTAAGCAATTTCACCCATTTTATTCAACAATTATTTTATATTATACTAATGTGACTACATGTGTAATGTATTTATACTTCGGTTATGGTAAATATATGTTAATTTATTAATTGACAATGCATCTTTTACATATCCGGCATATTGTAGCTTGTTCACCACAAGGCTATGTGGTGCAATGGTCTTAAATTTCTCATCAAACAATTGAATGAAACCATGAAATTTTTTGATAGTGGGATAGCTATAGTATTCTAGGTTACTAATGTTTCCTCTAGGAGTGACAGACATCCCGCAGAATATGAAAATAGATACCATGGGCATTTAAACGATATACTTGGCAGGACTTCTGACCCGCCCAAATGAATGAACGTGATGAGGAAATAACTGGTATTCAACATGCCAATAGATTTTCAATGATTAAAATGAATGATGTTTGAAAGAGGACATGATCTCTATGTTTTTCCAAGCCAATGTGAACAGGTCTTTTACTCAAATGTTCCAGGTGAAAGGGATCGGTCATTTGTTATTAGATATTTTCCAAGAGGAATGCCAATTAAGTATACTCCTTTACAGAAAGAAGATGATACTGAAGATCAAGAAGATGATTTGATAGAATATTAGACAAATCCGAAAGATCATGGAGGATCGACAAATGAAAAAGACAAAACAGATCATGATCTAGGCGTAGGAGACAATATTGCAATTCCTGATGATGACGTCGATGAAAATATGCTCGAAAACGACATCGATGACAATGATGATATCATCAATCCTTTAAACATCGTTTCAGAACCAGATGATGATACAGATGTCGAGTTCGATGAAGAAGATCAAGATAGAGAATAAGGATGATTACATAGATGTTGAGGTTGGATTAGGTACATGACTATATAATATTTTAATTTGTATGAATTGTTCTCTTAAAATAATTTACTTTTAATTTCATGGGTTAATTACATGTTTTTAAGTTCTATGTGACGTTTTTATATCCTAGGTTACATGTTGTTTAATTATTATTTGAAACCTGGAAATAGTTGTCAATATAGTAAAGTACATGGTAGACTAAAAATATCATTTAGAAACACATAATTTCATGTACCTTCATTAATTATTGTTTTTGTAGTTTCTATGCATGAATCTTAATAGGACGTTGCTTTCGATTATTTTATATTTTATATATTGGGTTTTGGGGATCAATTGAGAGTGATGTGAGGGGGAGGGGAGGAGCCATGTGAGATTCCATCTTCACGTGATTGGCCTTGTTCAATAGAGGATAAATTATTCTTTAAACCAAGAGAAGCTCTTTCATTTTTATACCATCATGATCTTATAAGATTTCATCAATATTGTTACCTCTTTGAATCTTCTTAGAATTGAGATTCATTACATAGTCGTTGAAAAAAGACAAAAGAATTATGTAGAGGATATTAATTTTGTCTTTGTGTGGGATATTTTATGCCATTAGTATGTTTTGTACAAAAATAACTTACAGTAACAAGAGACATTAATTGAACTTTGATCAGATTGAAAGGTGTGTGCAATTGAAAATACTAACAACCCAAAACTAAAAGGGATCAATACATTGACTATGAATGAGAGGTTATCTCATCGTGGTGTGTAGGAATAGGCCTAGCACCTTCAAAATTATCATTCTTCAAAAATCTTATACAAATTTTACAAGGAAATTGTACTAGGACTAGACACAGGCAACAGTGACCTGTGAATGGGGCAAACATTAAAAAAATTTCAAACTTTTTCTGAATGCATTGAAATTTGACATGGATAGTCTATTTGCATGCCTTAACGATATGGGAGGGATTTTGGACTCAAATTTAACTCACACGCCCAATTTATTCCATCATAAATTCATCATGTAAACCATAAACAAAGCCTAATAGAGAGCAATATCCATCATAAAAAGAGGATAAACATAAGGGTTTCTGGACAAACATGAGTCAAACAAATGATTCGACAATCAAATATTCTTTGTTTATTCTATCAAAATCCAAGAATAAGGTGTGCCTTCTCATGTAATTGATCTCGCTTATAACTAACATGTGGATGGGGTCAACGTTGAAAGTTTTTCAATTTGTGCTTGTATGGGCTGAAGTTTAACATGGTTAGATTAGATACATACAATGACAGTATGGGAGGATTTCCAAAATCAAACATGACTCACACAATCAATTCCATAATCAAACAACAATCCTATAGAATAATTAATGTGAATGGGAAAGACAATCACAGTATGGGAGGGTTAGACTAGACGCATACAATGATGACCAAACCCCAATGACAATAGAATCTAAATCCCAAGAAACGATGTAATCTAAATCCCAAGAAACTAAGTATGACAACGAGTTGGTAAGGTGAGGAGCCCAAAAAATGAATTTCAAATAAATCCCAAATAAATCACATGCATTATAGAACATGCACAAACTTTAGAAACATGTACATACTAATAGAGGTTAGGAATTAAATTTGTTAGTGGTGATAGTGATTATGATAAATGTTCATTATAGGGGTTTATATATTTATTATTTATAGGGGTTTATATATTTATTATTTATAGGGGTTTATATATAAATTATAGTGGGTATACTTGTTAATGGTCATAGGAGTACAACCTAAGTGGGCCTAATAGTAGATAAATCCATTATGTGTTATAATGATTACATGCAATAAGGATTATAAGACTTAAGGGATAATCATGATAGGGGTTAAGTCTTATAAGTTCATAGGTTATAGTTTAAGGGTTATATGGGTTAATAGTCACCAGGGTTAAGGTTTCCTATTTTACATGGGTTGGGTGTGATAGGTGTTGGGAATCGGGTGGGGTCAATGTTATAATGGTTAAGGATTATAAGGTTATGGAAGTTAGAATCTTATAAGTTATTAGAGTTAGTGGTTTAAGTTTATAGGGTTTAATCATTTTAAGGAATAAGGGTTATATTTTTTACAAGGGTTAGGGGTTACATGTTATAGGAGTTACGTGCTAGGTGTTATAAGGGTTAAATGTTATATGGGTTAAGGGTAACAAATAGTAGGGCTTATGAATTATGAACTTTAAGNATTATAAGTGCTACAGGTTATACAATTATAATGGGTTGAGGTTATAAGAGTTAATTAGTGGTTATACTAGTAAGTAGTGGTATGAGCCATATGGGATAATCGTGATAGTGTTTTAGAGGAAATTAGTCGTTATAGGGTTAAGGGTTTTGTGTGATAAATGTTATCAGAATCAAGGATTATGAATATATAGAAATATGTTATTAGTTATTAGACATTTTGGAGGTTATATGGGTTCATATTTATAGTGGCTAATGGATATAAATATTAAAGGGCATGAGGTTATAAATATCTTGATGTTAGGAGTTATAAAATTTATGAGGGATAATGGTTAGGGGGTGGGATTTATGTTGGTTTTAGGTGTTATATAAGTTAGTTGAGATTACAGGTGTCATAAGGGTAGGGGTTTATAGGGGTGGATTAGTAGCTATACTATTTAAGGGTGATACGGGTTCTTAGAGTTAGTTAGAGGCTATATTGGTTATGGATTGGTTATCTCGGGGGCTATGAGTTAGGGATTATATATATATATATATATATATATAATTTATATTATATATTTTATAATTTATAGAATTTATAAATTATATAATATATATATATGAATTATATTATATATAAATAAAATAAAAATAAAAAATCAAATCGTTACACACCAAAATTACTCACTTCAATAGTGTCGCAAGTGTCATCATTACAAGTGTTGTAAGTGTCACATCTTGTCCGCAAGTGTCACATATTGACCACAAGTGTTGCAAACATCATACTGCCATCTTGCCTATGTTGTGTCTCTAATGACATCACAGGGACACTTAAGACACCTACATCAAAGGGACACTTAAGACACCCTCAAAGACTGGTTTTAGGAAGAGAAATCATTTGATGAAAAGTACAAAGAATTTTCCATGAAGAAAACCACTCAAAAATTATTTTTGGAAGGCAACACTCCCCTACCCACTATCAAGGAATGTCATCTCTCCCTAGCCTTATTTTGGGGAGCGTTGAAATGCTCTGTGTACCCTTTAGGGGCAGTGTTTCCCTTTCTGAACGAGTTTTGGTTTGTTGAGATAAATCAGGGAAGAATCCCCTCAATCTCTGAAGTTGGTTGGATTTGAATCTGAGGTCAAGGCATGATCTTAGGGAAGATCCACAATTGAAGGAGAGGAATCTTCAACTTATCCCAAAAATCTCTCAAGTGGCTAAGTCTCTCCAAGCTTATATAAGGAGGCCTTCCCATGGTGAAAAACAAGGATAGAGTTTGAGAGAAGCACCTAACTTATGATGTCATAAGGAAGGGATAGAGACATTGTAAATAATATAACTTATGATATCATAAGGAAGATATCATTGAAGCATCAACATTATGTGTGTGGATTATTTGAGCAAGGGTCTAGACAAAGGGAGCTTGGTGAAGTTGTTTCACTACATCCATGGTTGTAAGAAACACTTTGTTCTCATTAATATAAATTCATGCTTGACCTGTTTCCTTTAAAGTTTGTGTATATGAACTTGTTTCTTTCATAGATTCATTATAAAGCTAATCATAGTAGAGAAGGAAGTATTGTTGTTGTTGCTCATTGTACCATAGGTCCTTCAACTAAAATTGGATATCAAGATCAACCTGGAGCAAGCAAGGACAAACATCGGTAAAAAGGTACTTACCTTTATTCCCTCTTCTTCTTTGATAGTTTAGCTTTATGATAAAGGAATTTCAGTGTCCATAATAAACTTTGTGTCTTGGATTTAGGGGTCTAGCATCCAAGAGGAAATCCACTTGTCTACAGGGGGATTCTCCTGTAACAGAAATTGGTGACTCCACTGGGGAGGAGCTTTGAGTTTTGATTCCTTTCCTGGGCCTTGTCTTAGTCTTTTCTCATTTTTTTACCTTCTCCACACTGTGTCTCTAATTCTTAGATATGATTGATTGCCTCTTTCTGACATCACATTCACCCTGATTGACTGAGTTTGCTTGAAACTTTGACTTTCTGGGAATTTTTCTGAGTTTTGAGAGCCTAGTGCTCCCCTGCCCTTTCTATCAGAGCGTTGGTGCTCCCTGTTGGCCCGGCATAGAGCATTGGAATGCTCTGGTGCCCTTTACACCAAATCATTGCCCCTTTTTTGTGAGAAATCTTCCGAGGTTTTCATTCTCCAAGTTCATTTTTTTCTTTTGGAACTTTCTCACTAGTCTTAAAACATCAGTACATATTGGTATTGGCCTTCAACACTCTGATTTCTAAGAATTGATCACCTTTTGTTTGGAATTTTGACATTTTTTTTCCTTACCTTGAAGTCACTCTTTCTCTTTGACGATTTAGAGTCAACTTACTATTTTCTTCTCATTTATCTGACTAAGAGGAATCTTTTGTGAGGAAACTCAAAGATCTATGCACTGTTAAATTTGATATTTGAGGTCATTTTCCCAATCAATTCTTGGTTATTCATCATCCATTACCTTTCTCCTACCTTCACTAGAAATTTCACCTTTTTTCATGTATTCTGGGTAATGTTTTGCAAATTTTTGGCTATTTTTCTAAGTTTCTGGGAACACAAACACCCCCCTGTAGGCCATACCAGAGCGCCAGCACTCGCCTACAGTGTTTTAGGGGGCATTGAAAAACTCTATGCACCCTTCTAGGGGAGCGCTAGTGTCTTTTTTGAGTGAAATTGCCTTCTTTTGCTCATTCTTTTGCAGCCTGTTTTGTACTACTCTTTACCCAGAGTCTGTGGTTGGTTTGTGAAGTTGTTTGGATTGGTTCTTGATGGTTTTTTATGCTTGTCACTCTCTTTTTTATTTATTGGATCTTGAAACCTCTTTCAGAAACGTGAAATTGTCTTTTCTAGCTGTGTCTTTGTCGGGACAGTTTTGAGTGGTTTCTCTTTCTCCCTATCCTTTCTTGGATTCTTTTTCGCATTTTATTGTCTTCCTTGAATACTCGCATTTGAAGTAGTGTAATTGCATATTTTTTTTGACATTTTGGGATATTGCGCATCTGAAATGATGAATGTTTTCTCCTTCTCGTAGCATAGTTTTCATCGAAATGAAAATATTGCATATTCATCTCTTTGCATAACTTTCGAGTCGGTCAAAACACCATATTGTCCATGCCATTTTTTTCTTTGAGTAACAACAGCCTTAAAAATCAAGCGCTAAACTAAAATTGATTAGACATTTTTACATTTTCTGGTAGAAAACCTACATTAGATTACTTGTAGGGCTTTGGAATAGGTGTGAAATATAACTTTCCAAAGCTGGAAAGAAACATAGGATCTTGTGTTAGGGAGCGATGAAATCCAATTGTTACATTTTGTCCTGGGAAGCCCTTCTCACACAAGGGTCAAACCTGAGGTCGCATTGAGACTAGTAGAGTTACTCACTCTTTTTTGTTGGTCTTGGTGTAGAGATTGTGCATATTATGGGGGTCACTTGAAGGTATACCCATAATGATGAGTGGAATCCTTTCAAGTTGATTTTGGGCTAGATACCCTGCCCTTGTGCGTGGATCAGACTATCGACTGTTTCCCCAGGAATCACTATTGTAGTTGGCAACCTTAGTGGCCTATCTCTTTAGGGTCTTTACACAAGGTGAAAATGGAGGGGAAAGTCTTCACAGTACCTGGAATCGACGTTGGCCAGACTCACTCGGGCTTCTTGGATGGTATACCCATGTTTATGTATGGGAGATTTCACCAGGGTGTAAGTCCGTTAAGAAGGTCGTCAACGTAAATTTTCCACCCACTCTATCTCAGCCCCTTATTACTTTGTTATTGCGACGTTGGATTTCATCACCAACTAGTGTGCTCATTGTGAGAAGGTTTTGTTTGCTTGCTTTCTTACTATATTTTTAGCGTCTGTTGTTTGTTCTCCCTAGAAGAATCTAGATTGGATATTTATTTTTATGGCATCAGTTCCCAGAATGACCTATGAAGGAACCCCTTTGCTAGGGGAACCCTTTGTTTTTCCTTCTTACAGAAACGTTGGTCCTCCTTACATCGCTACTTTGAGCCTTCCATCTCTCACAATTGGGTTACCGGTATGGTTGTTTTCCACTCATGTGATCTCGAATGCAGGTGATTCAGGTGTAGGCACACCACCCACACATCAACCTCATGTCAACCTTTCTCCTTCTTCACCTGTCAGGTCTTCTTCCATTTCTCCTTCTTCTCCTAGTGAAAGCTATGAAGCGAGTAAGCAGGTTCATAAGAAGAAGAAGAAACAGAAAGAGAAGAAGAAGAACCAGAAAGGGACCAAACCTCCAACTACATCAAATGTTGGATTTAAGAAACCAACTATTGTTAATAGTACAGGGAGTGTTGATAAGGTTGATAAGATTAAAACGAAGAATATGAAATCCAGATTCCCTTGCATTCTTTGTAAGGGTGACCACTTTATAAGGGATTTCCTTGGTATTTCCAAGGTCTTAGAAGTGTGGTCCTCCACATCATCAGCCTCTGCTAGACATGCTAGTGACACCCCGTCAACTAGTGACGTTAAGGTTGGTAAGAAGAAGACAACTGTCAAATTTCCTTGTATGTTATGCGAAGGTGATCATTATTCTCACCTTTGTCCTCGTATGGACGAGGCTTCTTCTCATTTGAAAAATCTCGAACTTCCAATCGGTTATCGTAATATTTATCCCAACCCATCGTTAGTTGATGAACTGTTCAATTCAGTTCCATCCTTAGTCAATTCGGTTGATCAAGTGGTCAATTTAGTTTCATCCTCGGTTGAACCACTAACCCAAGTAGTTGATCCAGTTTCATCATCAATCAGCCCCACTCTTCATCAAAAGAGTGAAACCAAAGTGGTCGATCTGGTTCCACCATCGGTCAATCCCACTCCTCCATTGAGGAGTTCCAAAGTGACTAATCCAGTCCCTTCCTCGGTTAGTCCTACTCTTCCTTTGAAGAGTGCTAAAGTGGTCGATCTGGTTCCGCCATCAATCGATCCCACTCCTTCATTGAGGAGTGCCAAAGTGGTTGTTCTGGTTACTTCATCGGTCAATCCCACTCCTATGACAAGTGCCAAAGTGGTCGATCCAGTTCCACAATCTGTAGATCCTAATCTCTCTCTAGAGAATAAACCCGACACTTCCCATGTTTTTCTTGTTGATACAGGATCTACCATGTCTGGGGGAATTCCTCCTTCTCCTGTGAAAACCCATTCAAGTAATGAGGCCATCCTTTTTTATTGGGGTGTGCTAAATGGACCTCATCTTCCCTCTCACATTCCTTTCAAGATAACAATATAGGTTTGTTGTCAGGTCGTTCCCCAAATGTTGATAGATGAAGTGTCTGCACAGGGTCAGATCCAAGGTTCAAATCTACAAGAGCGCACCAAAAAAACCCTAACTATCGACCCTTTTGGCAACACCTGCGAAGCAAATGAAGTCTCACCCGAGGTAGAGGCAGGGGTGGTTGTGAGACTCAGGTATCTAAAACCTTAGTTGGGACACAAATCTATGATTATATCTCTTACATAGCACTTAACATTGATCATTCATCAGTATTCAACCCTTCTTATACTTCGCAGATAGCACAAAGCATCACATCATTCACTTAGATCTAAGGTATCTTAGTACTTAGCAATAGTAAAAAAGATCGGATCCAATAGATCAACACTAAGCATATTCATACATATCATATCTACTATTCATACACATCTAATGAATCACAAAGCATAATTAGATCCATCTAAATATATCAAAGCACTTAGCCAAAGCAAAGATAAACACATCAAATCAAAACACAAAGCATAACACACAGATTTATGTGGTTCACCCCCACCCCAGGGATAAATCCACCAACTCTTCTTCTTTATTATCATTGGCCAAGCGGTTACAAGAACAAAGCCACCGAACCCTATTGCAAACAAGACAAAATATTTGCACAGCTTGGTAGATCCTTCTTCCTTGCCTTACAACACAAATCCTTCTATATCTCCACACAGGGACTTGCACTAAGCTTTGCAAGCCTATATAATACATAATACCTCGATCACATAGATCCCACTTGGCACATAGCCTATATCACATAGATACAATATCTTACAATACTCTACTAGATGCATAGACGTCTATTTATACATTTACAAAAGTGGGCCTAAGAGTGGGTGAACCCACGGGCCGACATCCCTTTTCCATTACATATTCCCAAAACCCAAAATGGGCCCAAAAGTGGGCCAATATCCCATGATCTCTTCTTCATCTAGCGCTCCATCTTCGACATGCTATCGAAGTCCCAAAAACGATAAAATATGACCAAGTGTTCCCAAAACTTGGTCAAGGTCCTATAGGCCCCCAACACTCACCTATGACGCGTCCTGAGTCACTCTGGTCTGGGAAATTTTGCCTCGAACGCCTCAATCTTGGCTCAAGATGAGTCAACTTGATGCAATCCTATAGCCTCTTTCTCAGTGAACTCATGTATGAGTGTGTCATTAACTAGCCCTTCTAGGTGTTGTTCTGCTATGATGACGACCTGTTCTAGCTCAACTCCTTGTCTTTCAACTTCGGTGAATAGTTGGCATGCCTTCTCTTGCACTAGTTGAATTCGTTGAGAGACTTCCATCACTTTGGTCTAGATCATGTGGATATATTGTTGGTCAGTGTGTTTCTCGTGAAACCTCTTCATACTTTCGACTAGTGACAAGGCCTTCAGTTACACTTGTAACGTATTTGCATGTTGCTTCGCTTCTTGGAGCTACGACTCCAATTCTTGTAACTCTAGATTCTCCATGAGGTTTTCATACATCTGAGTGCTCCTAGAGCTCAGTTACTTTCACTCCAAGGAAATATATTTCATTCTTCCAACTGCATTGTGAGCAGTTGCCTCTCTTAGGTCTCTGATTTCTTGAGGAGTCTTGGGCACAGTATGAAGTTCCAGGTCTGTGATGCACTGCTAAAGCTGATGGATCACTTCTTCAAGTTGTGCCACCTGTCGTGGAACTCATTCTTCAGCTCTCACTTCTATTACGTTCATAGAGTGAAGTGCTATGTTGACCTGTTCCTTTATTTCTAGCTGCTCCGCGATCAACTGCTCCTTAATCTGTTGTAGCTCTACCTTATCTTTGTCCCACTGTGCTTGAGGAGCAAGTTTTTGTCGTTCTGTAGCACTGGGCTGCTCGAAATGAACTCCTTGTACTTGTTTCAAAGCCTGGGTGGCTTGCATTGTATCTTCTTGAGCTCTTCGAAGGAGAGCTTTGACCATATCAGAAATCCAGTGGAATTGAGCTAGCTCATCTCTCGGTTCTACTGTTCCTACTGTCAGAGGCGTAGTGGAGACTGCGCGGCTAGACTGGAGTGCCTGTTCACTCCTTGGAGTTCAATCTCAATTCCATTATACATATGCTCCTTCTTCACCTCATGCTTCTCTAATATATTTTGTGAAGCATCATTGACAAATGCAATGATGAAATTAAAATCATCCAATGTGAGGGTAGTCTGCATCTTGGTTACAGGGTTTCTAGGTTTCTTCCAGGAGGAAGATTTTGGAGGTGAAACGTTCATCTTCTTCGATGAGTCCTCTTCCTCCCTAGGTGGTGGTACTTCACCTTTCTTTTGTTCAAGTTATGTGGCTTCTATTTATTCACCATCATCCCCTTCGTCTGGTGTGATAGAGGTAGTCCTTACAGATGCATTGTCTACATTGTGAACTTCTTCAGGCTTCTTCCTCTTACTAGAGCGGGGTGTATCCTACGCAGCTTCCGGGCTGTCTACATAGGACAACTTCATAGGGTTGGCTGGAATGAAATTTTTTGTCGACCATTCCTTGGTGATATATTTGATATCTTCCTCGTCCAACTTGTAATATGATTGCAACTGTTGCTTGTGCTCATCAGTGTGCGCTATTATATAAATAAAGTGGCAGTCCAGGCTGAACTTCATTAAGGGTCGATACCTATGGAGGGTATTCGGGGTCATCCGAGGCTCGGACTGGATGGCTTGGTTCAACTGATTGTAGTAAGTATGGAAGATGGCATTGGATTTCCACTGCTTGTTTATATCATTAGAGTACCATAAGGTGTTGAAATTCGCAGCCAAAGGTTCAAAGGGCTCTATGTCCGGGAAGGTTGCACTTTCCGGCATCTCCCATGCAATGAAAGCGATCAATGTGAGAAGAAATATGAAGTGGAACTCATACCCTTGGTCTTGTGCTTCTCTGCAATCAAGCTCTAGTTGGTTTACAAGTTACTACACCCAATTCATCTGAAGTCCTTCCGCGCACTTTCCTGCGAGGTCAACTATGAATCCAATCACTTGGGTGGGTCGGTTCTTGTGAACTAACTTGCTTGTGATCAGCTGACATGCAAGGCGCAATGCGCCACTCTGGATAGTGGCTACCTTGTAACCTCGCATGCCCTTCTCGTCATCGCCATAATTTTCTTTGATTCTCTGCACTAATGCTCGATCTGAGGTATTTCTAGGGTAAAAGTCCTGTGGGTCAGGGCCCTTCATGCTCATCCCTATGATCCGATTGATCAAGGTCGAATCCACAATGATGCAACAGTTCAACCATAAGTATCCTCCATGGTAGAAAGACAACAATAATTTCACGCATGTGTTTACTTCCTGGTGTCAGTCGAAGTGCGGGATCTTCATTACATTGAGAAGTGTGGACTGCGCGAGGTTCTGGGTCCATGACTGCGAGATAATTTTTGAATTCTTGCCTTTAGTTCTTGTTAAGAACCAAATATCAATATAGCATAGAAAAACCTCAAAAAAAGTACTCAACCCCTTGAAAAAGAGATAATTTTAGATAATAAGCCTCTTCGAGGGGGAAACCTCCTTTTACCCCACTTAAATGTTCAAGTACAAGATGATTCAAAATGAAAATGTCTCCTTGGTATATATAGAAGACTAAGAGGTATAATTACAACTAATGGCTTAAAGCCAACATAAATAAAATAACATTACTAATATAATATGCCCCAATTAAGGGGTAATGAGCCAATATTAGGGCTTAACATGCATCTCCCCTTGAGACAAGTGTTGTCCGCAACGCTTGAGTAAATCTGGATGCTTCTGTATAAAATACTCATCTTCCCAAGTGGAATCTTCAGCCGATAGTTTCCTCCATTTAATGAGATACTCTGAAATGGATTTATTCCTCAGCTGGCGAATTCTTGTGTCAGTGATGGCTTCAAGCTC
>SNQJ01S0182178.1:0-10894 GCA_010110895.2 Picea sitchensis | reverse complement strand
GAGCTTCACATTTGTTTGTATCTTTGCTTGTGCTTGCTTTAAGTCTTCCAAAATGATTTCTAAGGTCATCACTGTGTGATTCCTTGATGGTCTTTTCCCTTATTTACCTTGCTGATGTACACAAGTGTTTACCCCAAACCAAGAAACTATCAGTAGAAAATAATCCACATATGGTCGTGAACCTACATTAATAGGAGTTCTACATGCCTTAGCAAATTTACCAAAATATTTGTGCCATCAAACCAAACCACACTATTTCTTGTAGTCATGACTCAAATTTAGTAAATACGTTCAACATCAAGGCATCAGAACATGTCACATTTTGTTGCACAAGAATTGTGTAGTTCTGTAAATATATAACACATTTGGCATGCTTAGGATTCAACTGATTTAGAATATTTATGGATTTTAGTGCTTGGTGATTAGTTGATAACAAAATCTCTTTACAGGCAAAAGTTGATGCATCCAAAATTTTACAGGTTGAAGCACGATATAAAGTTCGTCATCTTATGCTAAATACATCCTTATCATTCAAATTTTCACAATAACTTGCAAGTTGTGTGCCATCTCGATTCAACACACCTCTTATACCCAATCCTGCAGAATAACATTCAACACAAAACACTTTTGCAAAGTCAGGACTACTAAATAGAGTACTTATCACCTTTAGGCTTTTTCTTTGATAACTCAAAGGTCCCTTTAGCTGCACTTGTTCAGACAAACTACTTCCCCTTGTAGCATGCATGAGGAGCACAAATACAAATAATCATTTAAAGGACAATTTTGTTAAACTTAGCAAAGCCATGAAATCTCATCTTAGTGATGGTTTTTGTTTTTGTACTGGCCACTTACGGATAGCTTTTACCTTCCCTTTGTCCATACTCCAAAACACTCCAATAAAATCACGAAGGCTTGACAGGTTAGCATGCCATGGAAAAAGTTTTCTTTTCTAGATTTGGTATACAATTTTTCCTTCTATTTTGCAATTTTACTAAACAGCAAAATATGATCGAGGGGCATAATGACATTTGTCAATAAAATTTCTGAACACCTAATTAATCTAATGCATTAATGTACTAGGTGCATTTGTGTAATGCCAAAGGGCACAATCCTTCCTAGTTCATAAATCTAGTTTCCTATTTATTACCTTCTCTGATAGCCACTTCTTAAAGCAATTGTATGAAAATATTTTGAGCTAGAAACACATTCCAACTTATCATCCATGTTTGGTAAGGAAAATGATATTTAACGGTGATATTATTCAGAGCTCTAAAGTCAATGTAATATGTCACTTGCCAATTGCCATCTTTCTTGGGGGCCAATAGCGTGTATGTGTTTGAGACATTCGTTTTTCCTTTTATTTGTCCTTTCTTTAACGGATCATTAGTTTGCTATCATTTCTTTATTTTCAAATGGGTTCTATCTGTATCATGCTTTGATTAGGTAGCTTTTGACCCTAGTATGAGGCCCGATCTGATATGTGATCCCTCTAAAAGGTGGTAGTCCTGCAGGTGAATTCTGTAGTTGTTGCATTGTGAGAAACAATGTGCATTAACAGTCCAGTATGAGGGAGATCTGTAATGTCCATACAATGCTGTTGTGACATGTGGCATAAGTCGACCCGATATAATATTTAAAAAAAACTGAAAAAACATAACTTGGTATGAAGGAGATGTATAACATCTGTGCTTATAAATCAATATATAAAAGAATTGTAATATAAAAAATAAGTTTAAGAAAATAGTACCAATCATTAATACACACACATTAGCGCAGATCCATCTTAACTTGAGATCTTTTAAGCACAGAGAAATTTGCATCAAAATTTATTTTTGATCTGTCTTGGTGCTTGATCTGGAGTTAAGATGGATCTACACTGGTGATATCTAGATTCTAAAAACTCCGATATCTAAGAACTTCTGCAATAACTCCTACACTTCTATTGTACTGGCTCTTGAAAATCATGATATAATGTCTTTACTGCCTTAATTACTTGCACAAGCGTTTTTATACTCAAGTACAGGGTTGAGGTGTATTCATTGTTACTACCCTTCAATGGTTTTACCCTATGCGCCATGGGAATTGGTCTCCACACTTGGGGGCCATCCCCGGAGTTCCCATGCCCTAGGGTACTTGGGGATGGGTAGGGGACATCTCCTTTTGGCCTGGGACAGCCTTGGGTACATTAGTGATGTCCCCAATGTCCCTGAGGGGTTGCCTGCCAGAATCATGGATGCCCCAGGGATGTCTGGTTATATCTGGTCTGCTGGGCCCCAACAGGTGCCAAAACAGGCCTCTAACAGGGCTGTTTTGGTGCCTACTTGGCCAAGGTTGTGGTCCTTATGGGGCCAGCTTGGAAAATGAAGGAAAAACCAAGAAAAAAAGGAAAAAAACCTAAGCCTAACCCCAACAATAGAAAAATGCGCCCTCACCATTTTTTCAACCATTTGATATGTTTTGGAGGCAAGAAGAGAATTGTAGTTGTTTTGCTAAGTGCACACACAAACCAGAAAGTGATCTTCCCTCATTATTTGGTCTTTGGAGCGTTCTTACTACTTAGATAAGTTAGCTTCAAGCTACAAAGGTCTGTGGTGGAGATTTGAACTGGACAGCGAGTTTGGACAAGCTACTATATAGTATATACTATTTAGGTATTTTCCCATTTTGGACTATGTATGTACATACTCGCTTTTATTAAATAAATCATCATTTTTTAAAAGTTTTTAATATAATTATGTATGGAAACAATGATTAGTATGTACGATGTATACTACATTCATTTTTTGAAATTGCTAGGTAGTTTATTTTTAGAGTTTTAAATATTTATTGGATTTTATTTGAAAATTTTCATTTTCTCATTCATTTTTTGAAATTCCTAGGTAGTTTATTTTTAGTTTTTTAAATATTTCTTGGATTTTATTTGAGAATTTTCATTTTCTTGTCAATGAGGGCTTTGTTGGTTGGAGAAGCAAAGTTGTTGCTATTCACTCCCCACCAAGATTTGAATCACCCCTAGAGACGTGTTTGCTCCTTGTGGACCATTTTGCCTTCTTTGTAAGCTGGCCGTTTAATGTGTTTGGGGCCAGGTGCAAGTCCCTGGTGACTTTGGTGGGATATGTAGCCCCCAGTCACAACATCTTAGCTGAAGGATAGCTTCTGTAGCTTGTGAGATGTATCTGCTTCATTGTAATATCCCAATGTTGGAAGGTTCTGCTTGCACATGTTGACTAGAAGCATCTATCAAAAAAAAGAATTTTCATATTTTTAATATTTTTGTCCCACCCCTTTTTGCCATCCCCTAAAATTTGGAGGGAACTTCCAGCTGTTCCTGAACCTTGTTCTCCCACCCGCATTCCAAAAACCCATGAAGCATAGGTTTTACCTTACCATTTACATGCACTTTATATTTGTTAGCTTCACCATTATGAATAACATTATAATCAAAATGCCAAGATCCTCCTCAAAGTAAGTGATATTCATCCATAGGTACTTTGTCAGTTTATCGTATTTTCCAAAGTGTTAATGTTGAAGGAACATAACAATATTGTTTTTATCAAAATTTCATAATCCTTTTTAAACGTGAAATCTTGTAGGAGATCATTAAGGAACGATGCACATCATAATCAACTTTTAAACCTTTTTCAAGTTCACCAAATTATCCATTGAAATTTGACACAGTTCAATGACAAATACCATGCACCTGAACATTGCTTTGAAGATATTTTGCCTTTCCTAGCCATCCTTTGCCTCATCCTTACTGTCAGCAATGTTTATTYTTCGTGGCATGAAGTTTTTTCTTTCCTAGTCATCCTTTACCTCATCCTTACTTCCCRCAATATATATTTTTTGTAGCATTAGGCTTTCTCCAGGCTGGGACAGCAATTGTTGGAGATCCAGGTTCTTAATTTGTGAGATCTTTAGACTTCACAATTTTGTAAAATAATGAACTATCAATGGTGTTGAAGGTCCTGCTAATATTGCCAAGGTTGTGTTATTGCCAAGTCATGTTGAATGTTAGGTCCAAAATCCTAAATTATGGAGTATGTTCCCGTTCCCCTTAGCATTAATTAGGGTAGTGGGGATCAATATAAAAAACAACGTGAGTTCTATAAATTTAATCTCTATACCCTATGTAGATTTGAATTAAGGTCTTGTGTCTTGGGCATCTATGCATGAGAAACTTGCAACTTGCTCATGCTTCTCCATGCTTTGAACTCTATGTATGTGATTTTCTTCTTTAATTGATGAAGATCTGATTATATTATGCTATTAATTAGTTCCAGTCTTATCGTCGCAGCTCCTTGCCTGTGACTACTTCTCCTTTCTTTGGATGTGCTACAGCACTTAAGTCATCTATGTTTTATATTCTTATGTGGTTTGAGAAAAAATTATCTGTTGTACCATTTCAGTTTCAGAGCATATGTGTCACTGGTTTGGTATGGTAGCATGTGTTCACCACCATGAACTGCAGATGTCTCCACAGAGGTGTTCAATAATTTTATTATAAGATAGAGTTATTCAGTCATTTATGCACTATCTTGTCTGTCACTTAAAATATAGATGAGCTTGTCAATGTTCTTCTCTGCTTATTATTTTTCCCAATTGACTTTTCCATTGACCATATGCCATATCGTATATGCATCATCTGCCTAAACAAGCTTTTCTGTTTGAACTTTATATGGTTCAGAGAGTTGATTGCTGTCAATCGAGTCTACCATGCTGTTTCTTAGTTTTTGCTACAGCTTACAGTACATGCTCTTTTAGACACCTCTTCATTCTCTCAAGGTCTACTATTTATCAATGTGGACATATGTAGTCATCACCATTGAAAGACATGCCATGCCTCTTGCCTGTTTTTTCAAGTATAGATCAATCAAGCTTTGCACTGCAAAATCTGTGTGTGGCTTGGTTCTAGATTTAAATTGAAATACACATGAGGGAAACATACTCAGGAATCACAATGCATCAATTAGTTATAAAAATTGAGACATTGGTAAAGATCAAATGATGCAACGTCCATCTCAAGCTGATATCGATGATAAAATAATGGAGCAAATTTGTCAGCCTCTCTTTTGGTTTGCACCGATACCAAGCCTGCATAAATTGTTGTCAATTTTTCTTGACAACATTGTCAAGCATTTGCTTGGGACACTGTCACCATGACACCCAAGAGATTTTGATGTAGATGTTTTAATTTAATTAGACTTACATGTGGTTGAGACTGACTTGCATGAATATCATGTTTTCAAACCTTTATCTAAATGTTGGTTAGAACAGAGATGGAAATAACCCTTTGCGTATGATTGTTAGGTTGTTGGTTTGGATCACATTGCCAAAAAATCTTTTGTTCTCTTATTTTCTTGTCATATATTCATAAAATAATTCGGCGTCCATATATTATCAGGAAAGTCAATGTAACTTGACTAATTAAGAAGCTTGAGTTATATAACTGAGCCCAATTGTTCAAATTCCCCCCTAAAGCCACAAAATTTGATTTAATAAAGATTCAAGTTCAATGACATGCTTTCCATTTCCATTGGAACATTTTACTGGGATTAAGTTATGAATTCTTATATTGGATATTCATCATTTAAATTCTTTTGGGAGTGGTCAGGTTGATTTAAAATCATGCTAGTTTCTAATGCTTAAGATGGGAAACTGACTATGGTTGCTGATCTCTGGCTTTAGGTCGGGTGGATATATGGTTCAGTCACAGAGGATATTTTGACGGGTTTCAAAATGCATTGCCATGGATGGCGTTCTATTTACTGTATCCCTTCAAGACCAGCATTCAAGGGATCTGCTCCAATTAATCTCTCAGATCGTCTTCATCAAGTGTTGCGTTGGGCTCTTGGATCAGTAGAAATTTTCCTGAGCAAGCATTGCCCCATTTGGTATGGATATGGAGGCGGGTTGAAATGGTTGGAAAGGCTATCATATATAAATGCAACTGTGTATCCATGGACGTCCTTACCCTTGTTAGCTTATTGCACCTTGCCTGCTATATGTTTGCTCACTGGAAAATTTATAATTCCCGAGGTATATAGGCCTTACCATGACTTTTATTTTTGGATTTGAGCTAGCATCAATTGTCATGTGTTTTGCAGTATCTTTCTTTGTCGTTAATCTTGCAGTATCTTTCGCATCCTAATATGTATTGATGACATCGACCTGTGTCTGCAGATTAGCAATTATGCTAGTTTGTGGTTTATTGCTCTTTTCGTGTGCATCATTACAACTGGTGTATTGGAGATGCGATGGAGCGGGGTTGGTATTGATGATTGGTGGAGAAACGAGCAGTTTTGGGTGATTGGGGGTGTGTCAGCCCATCTTTTTGCTCTCTTTCAAGGATTGCTGAAGGTACTTGCTGGCGTGGACACAAATTTCACTGTAACATCTAAAGGTGGAGATGATGGAGAGTTTTCAGAACTTTATTTATTCAAGTGGACTAATCTATTGATTCCCCCAACAACATTACTTGTAATTAATATTATTGGTGTTGCTGCTGGGATATCTGATGCCATTAACAATGGATATGATTCCTGGGGTCCTCTGTTTGGGAAAATGTTCTTTGCATTCTGGGTCATTGTTCACCTATATCCTTTCCTGAAAGGTTTGATGGGGAGACAGAATCGCACACCTACAATTGTTATTGTATGGTCCATTCTTCTTGCTTCTGTTTTCTCACTTGTCTGGGTTCGGATTAATCCATTCGTGAGTAGGTCAGATGGACCTGTGCTGGAAGAATGTGGCTTAGACTGCAATGATTATTAAGGTTTGAGCAAGATGTTGATTCCAGATGTCATTTGAGAACTGTCCAGAATTTCATGTCACAAAATATTGAGTTTTCTGCTTTGGGGAACACACTAGAATGTTGAGTTATCATAAAATGTGACAACTCAACAATAGAGCAGTGTACGCAACTAGCCCATGACATTTGTAGATTGTGGGAAAAGGGGCAGCTTCTACAAGTCTTGCCAGGTAAACAAAGAATATTGGTGCAGGTCCAAGGGTGGTGCCAAATCTTGATAAGGGAAAGGCAAAGGCTTGCCTTCTGTAGTTTATTGTTATCAAAGTATTCTTTGATGTCTTAGTGAAGTAGACAGTTATACTTTTCGTTTGGTGAAAGTTCTCTTACAAGTGGTCGAAGATTTTTTTAGGCAATCACAACAGAACTCATGGTTCTACTAGTCTGTGGAAGGTGTCAACATTGTGCATATTTATTCAATTGATCTGGCATTTATTTCTTTACAATAAAGGGCAGATTTTTGCCTTCCTTTCTCATATATGCAAGGGCGTAAGAGGGGCCATTACTTGGCTGACTGTATCGTTACTGCTGTTAGATTAGTGTAGCTTTTTGGAGTAGATGGTGCTTGCTTGGTGTCTTAAATTTGGGTGTCTGGGAGCTGTGATATCTGGGGCAATCACAGATTGTAACGTATGGCTACAGGTCAGGTTCGGATTCTCCTGATTTATTAAAGCGAGGACCTAACTATCTTGCTACTGGACACTTGCTATTTAACATAGAAATTCTACAAATAAGATTGATTTATTCATCATAACTAGATAGTTGTCTATATACGTCTAAGCTATGTGCAACTTAGAAATTTTAGCAATAAGATTAATTAGTTCATCATAACTGGACAGTTGTCTATTTGTGTCTATGCTATGGGTAGCTTACATGAACATTCTGCGGTCTTCTGGTTTGTGTTGCATTTTCATTGTTGTTGCTAAGCACAACTTCTGTAATATTGAATCTCTTTAGCAAAAGTTTTCAAGGATTGCTTTGGAAATATCTCGTTATATGTGTTCATGTGAATTGCAAGTAAAAAAACTTCAAGTTGACAGGAGGGTTCATTATCACTAAAATAACAACGTGTATATGTGGCTCGTTGTGCTCATGTGAATGTGCCCATGTGAATTGCCAGTTAAAAAAATTCAAAAAATTCAAAAAAATTTAAAGTGATGGACTGTTCATTATATATATATTTTTAAGATTTAGAGAATCCGTAACTCACCGGGATTACCTAAGTGAGACCTAGGTTCAAATCTAGCTACATTGTTAATACAAAGTAACAATGTGTCTGAAGTCACTACTTGGTCAATTCTTAAACAAAGCATGCGGGTTACCATCTTTTGGACTTGCACTTTTCGGTATATTGCAAACGGTGTGGGATGAGGGGCATTTATAGTGTTTTTTCAATGGGGTGGAAATTTTCCTTAAATTTAAAAGGGAGTAGGGATGTTGTTGGAAGTAACAGTTACACATGTTTAATAGGAATTAAAAAATGATTTATTTTTAGACAAGCAATGGTTTTTCGAAAAATAAAATAAAATAAATGAAACTTTATCTTGCCTGTTGATACTGCTGCCGCCTTTAACAATGAATAGTTCTAATTTTTGCAAGTGATATATGTTTTTATTCTGTCGATAATTTGATTTATAAAATAACAGAGTGAGTCATAGCGCAAGTAAAATTTTGTGCGCATGTTGCTTGTTGTTTAACACAGTAGTAGGAACTAGGTTGGACTACTGAAGTGATGTGATGTTGCTGCTCGTCAGAACTGGGATTGCTGGGTCTTGTTTGACTTGTCAGTGTAAAATATTGCTTGTCAGGGCTGGGATTGCAGTGTACAAGTTGTCGGACAGCGTAGTTGGTAATTATTAATTTGTTCCTCAAAATATGATTGATTAGATCGTTGTAGGTGAAATAAATTATAACTAATACCATCGATAAGTATAGGTAGTCCAACAAAGTTTATTTAATTAACAATATTTGTTTGAGCATAGTTGTTTTAATATCCAGTAATTAAATAATATATTTATCTGTTCGAATCTTTCAATAATTTTTTGATCTGATTGAATATTTTAATATTTTTTTCCTCTGATAATAATATTTTCGTCTTCATCAGCATGGCGTTCTGTTTAAATTTATTTCAATAATATTTTGTCTTACTCAGCACGGCGTGGGTTTGTTTAAATTTGTTTATAAAAGATTGTAGAGATTATTTATTTGTTTATTTAAATATTGTTAGAACTCATGGTTAAACCTTGACATTGCTGTTAACATTGCTATTTTGTTTTGATAGGATGTAATGACGAAGGAATTGAAGGTTGATGGTTTTAACAATTGGTGTTTAGAGTAGAATTTTGAAAATTTATAATAATATTTGTTTTTATTTAAAAAAATTAATAAGATAAACGAGAGTTTTCCAAAATTGTTTCATACTTTAGTCAAAATTACCAATGGTTTAGGGTCAAAATTACCAATGGTTTAGGGGATGGCATAATAAAGTTAGTTTTTGATTAAATCATTGGGGAATAAAAAAAGTTAATATTAAAAATATTGTGAAAGCTAAATTTAAGAGAATTTATGGTGTGATAAGGAATTAAAAGATAAAAGAAAGCTAAGAAAGGAGGTGGTTGACCCTAACCTTAAAGATCAAAAGTATATCTTTGTTTGACTAGTTTAAAGAAAATAATCAATATTGTTAAAATAAGCACTATTTCTCACGAGTTTCATAGTGAAAATGGGTGTCGGGTAATATGCCAAAAACACCATAGCAAGAAATAATTTGTTATCTTTGTGACATTAAGAGGGTTGAAGATGAAAAACATTCTCCTAGAATGCCTTCCGTATATTCAAATGAGATTCCAATTTCAAAATATTTGTTACAATACAATGAGATTCCAATTTCAAAATATTTGTTACAATACCGATCTATCTAACCTTATAAGTTGTCAAAACTTTTGTGATCTTGGAATGTTTCACTTACTACTTTTCAAACATCGAAATAACATTTTAAAGAAATTCAAATACACTCCTACTTTTCTTAAGGTCTAATAGACCAATTTTGGTCTCAATAGATGTTAACCATCATCATCATCATCATAAAAGTGATCTATTACTATTTTTGATATGTTTCCCAACTTTCATTATATATGGTTCAGTAAAGGGAGTAGATAAATGATATGTTTCCCAACTTTCATTATATATTACTCGATAAAGAGAAAAGATAAGTGTTCTGTCGCAAAGCTATCAAGATCACTAATAAAATTAACCTGCAATCATGAACCATACACCTGTCATTACCTCCACATAATAGAGCTTTATGGGGGTGATATTTCTAATCTTCCTTACTAAAATAATCAAAAGTTTGAAAAGTCTTAACAAAATCCAAGTGAACAATGTAAAAAATAGTTTAAATACTAAACTAGATAATAGGTTTAGCAACTCATTTCAACATATGTTTAAGTCTTAATGAGGGATATCTTATTATAGCAACTCATTTCAACATATGTTTAAGTCTTAATGAGGGTATCTTATTAGGTTTGGATTTTAATGAGGGATATCTTATTATAGCAACTCATTTCAACCTATGTTTAAGTCTTAATGAGGGTATCTTATTAGGTTTGGATTTTAATGAGGGATATTCTTATTATTAGTCTTTAACTAAGTACTGTAGCAATGAGTCACTCATTGACTTGCTAGATATGACTTGAATTTTCTTCTCATTTCTAATATTAAACTTAGAAATATATTAATAACAATTTTATTTTAATTAAAATAAATAAAAATGTTTAATTTTTCTTTCATATTATTGGACCTCAACTTTAAGATTTTATTGCGGGGACGTAACATCACATACATTAACTTTTCACTTATGATCTGTTAGAGGTTCGCCGTCCTTGCTGCCCATTCAGTGTTTTGGTTATTATCATTCATTTAATTCCTCTGCAGAGCCTAGCTGAATCTTGACAGGATTTCAGGTTTGACGTCTCATCACCCCTGCTTCTATGTGTTGCGTGCGTGAGGCAATTGCAAGAGATGAGTGGTGTGGACGTTCATCGGGCCAGACTAGAAGAAGCACGGATTCCTCCTCCATGGCTTGCT